>JAFMSR010001974.1:0-24946 GCA_022818135.1 Saxidomus purpurata | reverse complement strand
TATACGAATATTGTTTAAATCATGACCCCCAGTTCAAAATTGACCCGTCCTGTAATGCGATTGTTGACCTTGTGTTATAGCCAATGGTAGCGAGGTAAGCGATATACGGTCATCTTGGTCCTCTTGTTACCAAACTAGCTCTGTAGCGTTTTAAATTGACCTCTGTCAGCGAACAGGAAATGGTTTTGATTCATTACACATAGGGGCACTTGTTACATGTACTAGAAATAGAAAAACAATAAACAGAACAAATAGTTAGAATGCCACCAAACTTGCTCTGTATTTTCTTTCCACAAAAGGAAGAACTGTAGCAAAAATTAAAAAATGCTTTAAACAGCCTCACATAAACCAATAGAGGGAATTCACTAAACTTGCTTTTAAGCACTGTTGCATTTACCCCTTTCAAAATGAGGAAACAGTTCCGGTACATGCATCTAAGGGTTGTTGTGCTAAAAATATAGAAAAATAATCTTGTAATAGCTTCTTCTCTCGAACCAATGGGTGAAAATGTCACCAAAATGTACCCGTTTCGAAGTGCAGGAAATGGTTCCGGTCCATTTTTCAGAGTCCACTGATTTCAAAAATAGAAACGTCTTTACGCAGCTTTTTCTCATGACCTGTTTATTGTCTACACATTACTACATCCCGTATAGTACTACAATACTGTCGTAGTATAGGGAACTACAGCATACAAATGTACTGCAGTATAACACAATGCTTCCGCTACTTAAGAGCACTACAGACTGTGCAGTATATAATAGTTTTACATTACTGTGCCTTACAGTACAATAAAGTACTGCAGTAATATACATGGCTATAAAAAACTTGGGTACTATACAGTACTACACTAACATACACTACTACAGTAACAATAAACAGTATACTATACGTTCACTACAATGCTATTGTTCTCTTCGATGCTAAAGAGTAGTAACGTTTATATACTATAGTATTAAACGATCCTCTGTACTTTACAGTACTACAGTAACGGCATAAATCGTTAGGTAGCGTTCTATACATAGTCCAATGTATTTTGTCTCAACTTTCCGGCAGTTTTGAAAAACCTGCCTTGATGAAATTATATTATACTTGACTATTTTATCATTCTTGGAATATAACTCGAAAACAATACCAAGGCTCTGCTTATCGAAGGCATTGAGAGAACGTATTAGTGCAAGGATTATAAGTCTTCTTTCCGTTATAGCTCATTTAAAAGACCCAGGATGAGCGTCATGTATTAAGATAGATGAATACCCGGCGTGCATCGACTGTCGTCTATTCACATTTGATTGTTATCAATGAAGCATGTACATTTCTATAGTAATCTTAATCAACTTTAAACATAAAAAGCTTGGACAATTCGACATAAACAGTCAAGTATGTAAGTTAATGCCGCTGAAATAAAAAAGTACTATAAAATAAATTCGACATTGTTTGCACTCTGGAAGCCATACCTCTTAAGCAATCGTTACTTTTACTCTAGAACCTTCATTGAATCAATAATATTACGGTTGAATGATGTGATTGACAGTAGATCTTGGACATGCTATATTGTTAGCTAATTCATACCAGAAACCAACCCTTGCCACGGGATCACCTATTGTATTTGAGCTTGTTTACACTCTGGCTACTATATTGTCTGAACAATAAGAAGACCTCAGTCTAGTCAAATATTTTGCTTAAAAGTGTTTAATACAATAAATATATTTATTTATGTTTTCTAGTGAATTATAGAGTTTTCTCAGTGAAGTAAAAGTGATAAACCACAGTTTTGAAACTGTGGATTACTATTGTCATTTTCACTGTGTTTGCCGAACTACTCTTTAACTACAAGAAATGAAACCCATAATTTCACACCCAGAATCTCCAGCTCGTCCTCAATACAAGGAATCAGACTCATTGGGTGCGTTTTATCTTTCCTAGGAGAGCTAAGGATCTTAGAATTTATCCTTGGAGCGTTTTAACAAAGAGAAAGGAGATAAGGCAGACCAGAACAAAAAATCAGTGACTGATCCTGTTTGCTTTTCATCTCCAAAACCCCTCGTTGGATTTTCATCAAACATGGTCTGAGGCATCAGTTAAAGTTACATATTATAAGTACGGGTCACGTTGGGGTTTCATATTTTTATTTTGGGGGGAGGCGGTCCTACCCAGTGCGTTTTCTTTCGGGACGGACGGGTGCACGGGAGAGACATGTGTGTTTAAAAAAAACAATACAATATACAATAAAATACAATAAATAAATAAATAAAAAAAATATATTTATTGCTTTAAACATTTTACAACGCTTCTGGCAAATACAAAGTATATAGCAGATAATATGGTTACAGCAAGTATAAATATAAAGACATTTACTTGCAAAATGTACAATACAGAAAAACCTATATCAAATTATTGTCTGGGTTAACAATCCTAGTTAATTTATTATTTCTATTTTCTTTGGGGAAACGTTTACTTTGGAGCATAATTATGTAACTTTTTGAAGAATTCTTCCTCTCCAATAACATGCAGAATTAAACATGTTGCTATGTTTGCTCTTTTGTAGGAAAGGCTTTAAAGAAGCGTTTGTGATGTTGGGAAAAGCAGTAGTAAAACAAAGGAAAGACCCCACTTGGCTTTACATTATGCCAATGGTACATTTCTTATCAGAGGTATGTCAACCGTATCAGCCAGTTACTGGTGATGCAACACATACCGCTAACGTTCCAGTGTGGTGGGGAACGTCCCATATTGGCGAAGATACAACAAAACAATTTAAAAAGTACCAGAATGACAGTTGGGTTATGTAAGTTTCACTATATAACATCAACGTTTTTAGCTGACATGAGCACAAAGTGCTTAAAGGTGAGCTATTGTGATCGCCCGGTGTCCGTCGTCTGTCTGTCGTTTTCTGTCTGTCTGTTCACACTTACCTTGTGAACACTGCAATGGCCGAATTATAAATCCAAATTATGTTGAAATTTGGTGAAAATGTTTGTCTTGATGATCTATGCGCCAAGTTAGAAACTGGGTCACGTGGGCTCAACAACTAGGTCACCAGGTAAAATAGTAGAACAACCTAGAGGCCACATTTGATCCCTTATGGTCATGGAAATTGTTAGGATGTCTTGATGATCTATAGGCCAAGTTTTATTTCTGAAACTCTGTAACGTGGGCTCAAAAGCTCGTATGTCACCCAGTCAACTCATAGAAAACTTTGTGGACACTCTAGAAGCTGTATTTTAAACCCCGGTCATCTTAGAAGTTACTCAGAATTTTTTTCTTGATAAACTCTATGTCAAGGTCAAAACTGAGTAGCATGGGGTTAGGAATCAGGTCATCGGGTAAATCAATCTTGACCTTTTGACATACTTGTTTTTGTTTTGAAGCTACAGTAATGAAATTTGGACCGTTTGTAAGTTTTGCAAAAATATTTAAATGTACTCCGCTGGTGTCTCTGATGATGAGCGATATAGGGACATCATTGCCCTCTTTTTAGCTCACCTGGCAACGCCAGGGTGAGCTTTTCTGATCGATGATTGTCCGTCGTCCGTCGTACGTCGTCCGTCGTCCGTCAACATTTTGATTCAAATGACATCTCCTCTGAAACCTCTAGGCCAATGTTGATAAAACTATGCAGGAATGTTCCCTGCATGAAGCTCTACCAAAGTGTTCAAAGAATTCTATTCCATGCAGAACTCTGGTTGCTATGGCAACAAATAGGAAAAACTTTAAAAATCTTCTTCTCTGAAACCACAAGGCCTAGAGCTTAGATATTTGGCATGTAGCATTGTCTAATGGACCTCTACCAATATTGTTCAAATTATGACCCCCGGGTTAAAATTGACCCCGCGCGGGTGGGCACTTAGTTTTTGCTTAGACATATATAGGAAAAACTTTAAAAATCTTCTTCTCTGAAACCACAAGGCCTAGAGCTAAGATATTTGGCATGTAGCATTGTCTAGTGGACCTCTACAAAGATTGTTCAAATTATGACCCCGGGTCAAAATTAACCCCACGGGGGGTCACTTAGTTTTACATAGGTTTATGTAGGAAAAACTTTAAAAATCTTCTTCTCTGAAACCACAAGGCCTCGAGTAGATATTTGGCATGTAGCATTGGCTAGTGGACCTCTACCAAGATTGTTCAAATTATGACCCCCGGGTCAAAATTGACCCCGCACCGGGGGTCACTTAGTTTTACATAGGCTTATATAGGGAAAACTTAAAAAAAAAAATTCTCTGAAACCACAAGGCCTAGAGCATAGATAATTGGCATGTAGCATTGCCTAGTAGACCTCTTCAAAGTTTGTTCAAATTATGCCCCTGGGGTCAAAATTGACCATGCCCGGGGGGATCATTTGTTTTACAAAGGCGTATATAGGAAAACTTATTTGGTATATAACATTATCTAGTGATCTTCCACCAGGCAAGTGGACTTGTACCAAGGTGAGGGATATAGGGCCATCTTGGCCCTCTTGTTATATGTAAGAACTACATTGCAGTTCAGAAAATCAGTTATTACCTAACTCGTAATGTCTACGGAATCAAATTATAACCAGGAGTATAACAATTTAAATCATTTGTTTCTTTCAACTTTAAGTTTTTAATTCAAGTTTTATATCAAAGAACTATTATTCAGCGGAGGGATAGTGTTTTGGTGTTTCCTTCCGTCCGGTGGCATAACCAATGGATAAAATATTATAAAACTCAAAAGAATTATAGATCAGCATATTCCGGTGATGCATACGCAACTTTTGTCAGGATTGTCGAAGTAACTCAACAGTTATTGCACTTTAATTGTTTTTCTTATATATTCAATTTATAAACTTAAAAATTCTATATCTCTGAAACTGGTTTTCAAAAGTTAATTGTAATTGGCTCAATCTTAATGATCACTCTTTGATCCATATCCCGACACCTCTTGTCCACCGCACTCCCTCCTGGGAGATAGGGGCAAGATATTTACAATTGCTTGAAAAGGCTTGTCAGAATTTGATTATGTTTGGCACAATTAATCAACTTTGTAGTCTCAAAAAATGGAACATTTAGAAATGAGACCCTCAAGTATAACGCTTTTCTTACATTTTCGATACAGAAACTTGTTTTTGTTTTTAAACTTGTAGTGCTGATTTGATTTAACATACAAGCATACCTACTTTATGACATACTTTATGACTGTAACTTGCAACAAAAGATGATTCATTAGAGATGAGGCCCAATTTGGTGGTGCAATTTTAGAAAAAAAGGAAAATTTATGAAATGGATTTTTAGCTCACCTTAGAACGAAGTCAAATGATATGTATATGCAATAGTCTGAATATAATATGCATTTTTCACTTGATCTTCATGAAACTTGCTAACAATGAGACTCTTTATAAAATCTAGGTCGAATTCGAATTAGGGTCATCTCGGATAAAAATCTAGGTCACCAGGTCTAATCATAGAAAAACTTTGTATATGCAATCGAAGCTGCATTTTTCATGAGATCGTCGTGAAACTTTGTCAGAATGAATGTCTTGGGTCCAAGTTGGCCCCGTCACAGGGTCAATTTTTCAACATTTGGCGTGTAGCATTGCTAAGTGATTTCTGTACCAATATTGTTCAAATCATACCCCTTTGGTCCAAGGTGGCTCTGCCACGTGGTAACTTTTTCAACATTTGGCTGTTAAGCATTGCTTAGGGGTCCTGCACGAAGATTCTTTAAATCATTCACCTTAGATCAATGTTGACCCCGCCCCAGGGTATGTTTTTAACATTTGGCTTGTAGAATTGCCTAGTGGTTCTGTACCAAGATTATTCAAATCCCGGATTCAACCCTTGACTTTATTACGTGTTATTATTAGAAAAACTTTGTAAGCACTATAGAGGTCACATTGTTTACCTGATGTACATTAAACTTGATCACGATGTTTGTCTTTATAAAATTTATGTCAAGTTTGAAACTAGGTCGAATTATAGAAAAACCTTGTTAGCACCATATGTCCGGAGCATAACTTGAAAACTACTAGTTGGAATTCAATACAACTTCATACAATGGTCAAGCACATTGAGAGGAAGTGCAGTGCACAAGAACCATAACTCCATCTTGACTAATTACAGAGTTATTGCCCTTTGTTACTTTTCCTTGTCCGGAACATAACTTGAAAACTACTGGTTGGAATTCAGTGCAACTTCATACAATGGTCTAGCATAATGAGAGGAAGTGCAGTGTACAAGAACCATAAATCCATCTTGATTAATTACAGAGTTATTGCCCTTTGTTAATTTTCCTTGTCCGGAACATAACTTGAAAACTACTGGTAGGAATTGAATACAACTTCATACAATGGTCAAGTACATTGAGAGGAAGTGCAGTGCACAGGAACCATAACTCTATCTTGACAAATCACAGAGTTGTTGCTCTTTGTTACGTTTTCTTGTCCGGAGCATAACTTGAAAACTACTGGTTGGAATTCAATACAACTTCATACAATGGTCAAGCACATTGAGAGAAAGTGCAGTGCACAAGAACCATAACTCCATCTTGACTAATTACAGAGTTATTGCCCTTTGTTATTTTTCCTTGTCCGGAGTATAACTTGAAAACTACTGGTTGGAATTCAATACAACTTCATACAATGGTCAAATACATTGAGAGGAAGTGCAGTGCACAGGAACCATAACTCTATCTTGACAAATCACAGAGTTGTTGCTCTTTGTTACTTTTCCTTGTCCGGAGCATAAATAAAAAACTACTGGTTGGAATTCGATACAACTTCATACAATGTACAAGCACAATGAGAGGAAGTGCAGTGTATAATAACCATAACTCTATAAAATAGATTTTTATTTATTTTTAGTATTTTGATTGTTTTAAGCAAAACAAAAATTTTCGCGGTCAAGGTCACTAGGGTCAAGGTCAAGGCTAGGGTCAAGGTCACTGTTAGTAAAAATAGATTTTTATTTATTTTTAGTTTTTAGATTGTTTTAAGCAAAAACAAATGGGTTTATTATAGTGTCACCCCTATTTAAAGGGCCAGCCATTCTGACTTATGAGACACCTTCGTTTTGAGCACATGTACCTCCTGAGTCCTATCCTTTAATGGGTAGGCGTGCTATAATAAAACTCAGGTATTTTAAAATATTACTATATGAATACCTAGCTTGATAACAAACGCCAAACCCCTCTTTTAATCTTTTCTGATGTAGTATGTTATACATTAGGATGAAAAGTTAGTGATATTCCTAACATCATCTGAATAAATATTACGCTCCTTATTATTACCCCACCTACTTTACTAAAATTCGTTTTTTCAATTTTTGATAAATGAATATTTTCATGATAAAGGAATAACAAGGTTTTTCAGATATTTTGCCTACAGTTTGATTAAAACCTTTGTTTTAGAATGCAAAAAATAAAAAATGGGGTCAATGTGCATATAAGAAAGACATTCAATAAAAACTGACAAAAAATGTATTTTTTAGATTTCGACGAGCTTTGAGATATGACGGTATAGGTCTGTAACAAAGAACTGTAAATTAAAGGAACTAGATATTAATGTTATTTTATATTCTAACAATTCTTCTCGCAATAAAGTTTGAATTAAGTAAATGTCCTAAACGGTTTGAGAAATGACTAGTTTTGTAGTACCCCTACCCCCATTTTGGCATATGCCATCTTGACTGGCAATTTTGCAACATCATGATGATCTTGTTAAAGTAATCATTGCTTATTTATGTTGTGATATAATGAATTGGGTTGAAAGAAACACAAAGGAGCTTCATTTCGTAGTCATGACCTATTGAGAAAATAGGTACATGTATAGAGGAAACAAAAATATAGTACAAAGTAATTACTTTTTGCTGATATGTTATTTATGGCTTTTTTATTTTTAAGACCACTACACGTTGTTTTGAAAAACCTGCAACCACTTTTCGAGATTGACTATCTATTACCAAGAACTTTTATCGCCAGTCTGAATTTGTATGAAGTTTTTGAGTCATTAGAAACGCGGTTGATTCCTACAGAAGTATGCTGTGCTTCATTGACATACTACGTTAGAACAACACGGCCAAAATATTGGTATGGAAAATCGGCATCCGATGAAGAAAAGGTGAGTAAATTTGGAGAATATGCATAACTGTTGTAGAACTAATATGACCTCTACACATAAGGGGCGTATCGGTCAGAAAAGAAATGTTGGTTCTGTCTTTCCTAAGTGGGCAAAATATGATAAAATCTGATGGCAGTTGATATGTGAAAAACGAATTAAATTAAATAAAAGCCATTCTCGTATAATGGGCTAATACATATATTTTTTCATGATATATTATTTAAGAAAGTATTGTATTCGATTGGATCTAATTCAGGTAATTATAGGTATTCGCTTAAATTTCCGTCCTCTAAATATTTAGAAGTGTGTAACGTTCAATGCTCCCCGAAAGCGGACCGGTATATAAGGCAGTGTCTATCATTCATTCAGAACAAACATAAGTGTCATTAGGTGGTATTGAGAGGTATTGTCCTTCATTCCATAAATGATAATCTCCGTGCCATGGGTTTATTAGTTACATTGTTAAGTAGCGATTTGAAGACTCAAAAACGAAAAGATCGGAACGTCATACTTTTGTCGGAGCATAATTCAGAAAGTACAAAAGGAATCAAGTTGAAATTTCACACATCGATAGGGGTCATTATGAGATAGCGCAGTTTTTACAGTGATAATGGCTATTGAGATGACGTTCCTAACCCCAATTTTGAATTACATCTCTTTAGTTAGGGATTGTTTTGAAAGTTGTACACAGTGATGTAGGGCAGTGACAAGCAGGGTAGTGTAACTACTAAGCGTAGTGTAAATACTATTTATCATACCTTTACTGTTTTATTATGCTCCCCGAAGGGAGTACCATATAGGCGCCGCTTTGTCCGTCCGTCCCGCATTCGTTTCCATGCTATTTCTCAGCAACTACGGGCGGAAATTCAAGGAAACTTCAAGTTCATGTTCAGTATTAAGAGGAGATGCGCATATTGTCCGCTTGTTCCTGTTTGATACTTTTTCATAGAGTTATGTCCCTTTTTTGCTGTAAATAATTAAGAAATGCGTGTCCGCTATTTTTTCAGCACTTGATGACTGGAATTGAATGAAAAATCATGGGATGTTTCACTATCAAGAGGAGATGTATATCTTATCATCACTTGCCTGCACACTTTTTATGGAGTTTGTTTTGTGCTGTAAATTGTGTTTGATTAAGACAATTTTTGTCCGCTCTGTTACTCAGTAGTCGATGATAAGAATTTAAATAAAGAAGATATGCATATTATCAGAATATCCCAGCATGGTTATGAATACCTCCTTTTTTCATTTTGTTTGCTCCACACTATTTCTTATTACTCCGTGATTGGAGTTTGACAAAATTACACCGGAACCTTTACCTCTACAAGAAAATTTGCATATAATAAGCATGTTCCAGAATGATTATGATTACCTCCCTTTATTATGCTCATAGAAAAGCGAGCATATAGTCTCCACTGTTACCATTCGTCCATGCGTGTGTGCGTCCGTCCAATTATGTTCCGCACTATTTCTCAGCAACTACTGGCGGGTATTAAACGAAACTGCATTCTCTGCACAAATACACTTACTTCGGGGAGCATACATCGGTTCCATCGATACTTTTGTTTGTACAAATGCGGTCTGTCGTATAAACATGAGACTTTTACTGGAAGCAATCTTTACACGACATGAAAACAGGCTGCCATACTGACATTTACTTTTTAGTCTCCATTGTTTTACTTTTAATCGACTTTAAATATGATTGTGAAACACTTAAACTCATAGAAATTTGGCATTTAAAAGCTACTATTAATGTAATCAGTTTCTACAAAATAAAAAATGCATGACAAGTCTTTAATTTCCTTGTACAGCTTTACGAAAGGTTGGATGGATTACAGTCCTCACCGACCTGAGCATCGCCGTGTTGACCTATCTCCAACTCGCCTTTTGAATTCAACAACACAAACATATTAAGCTAATATTCTCTATAACTCTTCTCTGCTCCATTTATGAATAATATTAATTGTTCATTAAATTTTGCTTGTCAGTAACCAAATTATTCACTTTTTATATAAACATGTAAAATGACAGGTGACATTTAGAGGGTCTGCAATGTTCAAGGATCTCTATTATTGAATTTTTATGACTGTCGGCATAATGACTCAAAAGCTATTTTGAAAAGGGAATTAAGCAGACATTTAACAAAGCCATAGAGGCCTTTGATACAAAGTGCAGTCTCCAAAAACCACTCTGTCATGAGTGTATTTCATAATCTCTGTTTTATTTTGCCTGTTCAAAACATAACTAAAAACTATTCAATGAATTGAATTGCTATTTCCACGTTACATGTAAAAGAAACGTAACACTATGTTACTACGTACATGTATTGTATTATCTCGATTAGAATCATTTATTGTTTAAATATGTAATCTGCTGGTGCAAAATAGATTGTGCTGCAATTTTCTAATATTTTTTGCTAATAGAATAAAACATTCCAGATTTGATCAGATGTTTGAAAATGATATAGATTTACATACGTACTACACATTATAAAAAATATCTAAACCGTTAAAAATTACGCAAAATAATTATTCGAAGGCTTTTGCTTCCTTTCTTATAATTTACTCTTGATACTTTTGTCCTCACTTTTAATTACGTTCATTTACTGTTTCAGTTCGTATGTAAATGCATTCAGATTGTGTTGACGCAACTAAGTGAGGAATGCCAGAACCCTTCAAATTGGTATTGATTTTATATATTGTCTTACACATGGAGCTACACATACTTATATCTAATATTTCAAATTATTTAGAAGTTCGTGGTTATTTGATTCCTACATTTCTAAGATATGTTATTCAGGGTGTTTTATAGTTTCCCAATTGACATTTGAAAAGGAACCATTATATTAACTTTTGAGCTCACCTGGCACAAAGTGCCAGAGTGAGCTATAAGGATCGCATTCCGTCCGGCGTCCGTCCGTCTGTCCGTCCACCATTTCCTTCTCCTCTGAAACCGTTGGGCCAATGTTGATGAAACTTTGCATGGATATTTCTTGCATAGAGCTCTATCAAAGTTGTTTAAAGAATTCCATTCCATGCAGAACTTTGTTTGCTATGGCAACAAATAGGAAACACTTATAAAAAATACTCTTAAACCACACGACCTAGAAATTAGATATTTTGCATGTCGAAATGCCCAGTGAACCTCTACTTAGATTGTTCAAATTATGACCCCCAGGTCAAAATTGACCCCTCTAGGGGGTCTCTATATATTACATAAGCTTATACAGGAAAAACTTTAAAACTCTTCTTCTCTGAAACCACAGGGCTTTGAGCTTAGATATTTAGCATGTAGTATTGCCTAGAAGACGTCTTCAAAGTTTGTTCAAATCATACCCCTGGGTTCAATATTGACCCAACCAAGGGGGTCACTTGTTTTACAAAGACGTATTTAGGAAAACCTATTTGGTATGTAACATTGTCTTGTGGTCTTCCACCTACTTTGTTCAAATCATGCCTCTTGGGTCAAAATTGACCACACCCATTAGGCAAGTGGACTTGTATTCAGGTGAGCGATATAGGGCCATTATGGCCCTCTTGTTTTACCTGACTACCTGTTTGTCTAGAAATTATTGTTAATTGTTTTGCATCAAAGATCAGACAGCAGTGTTGAAAGTTCAGTACACTTAAGAGTTGTTCTTCAAGGAACTATACTGGTGGCTTAAGCACACGTCATTACGTATCTGTTAAATGTTTTGACGCTTAGTCTGCATTGAAACTGCAAGTTGCGACATTTCCTACGTTCGTATCGTTTTAAATATTTTGGAAAGTTACTTGACATTTACAGTGCTTAGAAAGTTATCTAAGAGTTACAATAAATACTTAGAAAGTTAATTCTAAAAATAACAAGAAATACTTAGAACATTTATATTTGGTTAGGTAGTTTTAAATAAAATTCCCTCTGTTGGAATTATTCCAATTCAAGTCCGTATTCATCTGATTAATAACTTAGATCAAATCTGTAATATAGATGCACAGTGTGCTTACCGAACCACAATTTTTACCCAGACTCACCGTTTCTCGAGATGTATTATTGGATCAGTTATTGCGGTAATCATGCGGACAGCAACTTCCTGTCTTAAGTTTTGGGCCATTAACTTTAGTTAGGAATGAGGTATTGCCACGAATCTTGGTACTTAGGTAGCTATTATAAAGATGAACCTTTTGGTTGCCTTTCGGGCCAATGTCAATGTCGCTGTTACGAAATATAGAAAAATGGTTTTCGACCGATAATCAGTGTTTGGAATGAGGTATTGTCATGAAAATCGGTATGCAGATAGTTTGTACGCAGATGTAGCTTTTGATTGCTTTTGAGGTCCCTAGGGTCAAGTTCTTAAAATAGAAAAACAGTCTCCACCCAATAAGCCGTGACAAGAATGAGGTATTGTCATGAAACTTGGTATGGAATTTCCTTGAAATGGAATTTAGGGCATCTGGGGACATCAATGTCACTTTAAAAATGAAAAAAAAACTCCCGCTGGTTATATGATGAATGCCTGATTTCTTGGCATTACCGCAATCTTGTTAGATTATCAATATATTTGTTCACTATCAAATTTAGCATAATAATTCGACCAAGTTTGATAACCAGCAGATTGCCTTGATTGCTACGGAGTTATTGCATTTAAATTGCTTGAATAGAACAAATTACGACTTCGCGCTGTGTAACTCCAAGAAGTTTAATCAAAGGAAAACCAAAACTATTAAAAAAATATCTTGGTCTATTATTCCGACAATTATCATAATCAGCAAGATCATCAGAGTAACTCCGAAGTCATTGACATTGAATTGTTGAAATTACCCTATTATAGAACTGTTCTATGACTCAAATAGCTTTTAGCTGAACAGCACACCATCTGATTGTTTACGGGTATCAATATATATCAACCACTTTAGAGATAATGATTGAAATTTGTTAAAATTTGACAAAATAGAACTGTTTGCTTCATAAGGCTATTAGTTTGTATAGGATCAATACGAGACATGGTCAAAATATTAAATAGTATTAGAATTCGGCCAATGCTAGATAGTCATAGGTATTCTTGAGTTACCTTTCATGATTAGTCGTCATATTGTTCCAAATAGCATTGTCAGGACTGTCAGCCAAATAGTTTTTATCGAATAATATCCAACGTGATCCAAATAGTATTTTCTTTTTGTCATTGAATTTATTGTTTACTCTCTTTCTTGAAAACTCTTCGTAAAATAGTACTAAACCTTCCCATTGTATATACATTTGTAATTGCCATTGGACATAATATATTGGCTAATATCTATTACCAGGCAAATTCCTAAAGGCATGATGCATGTGGAAAAAACCTTAAATAAGCTTTCAGCTTTCGGTTTTATCCACTCGTCTTTACTTGCTGTACTGTATGTACATTTTTAGCTCGTCTTATTTTTTTTAAAATGACGAGCTATTGTCGTTACTTGATTGTCGTCGTCGTCGTTGTCGTCGGCATAGGTGAAGTTTTGCGTTTAGGTCACTTACTTGGAAACTATCAAAGCTATCACTTTGAATCTTTGAAAACTTGTTTATCTAATACCTTTCTTCACATTGTATCCTAAAGCTGCTGAGTCTGACCTGTTTTTCGGGGTAAAAACATTACTTTTGATGGATTTTGGTTGATTTTAAGAATTGGACATAGCTTCTTAATTTTTTGTTAGATTGATTTAAGTTTTTCACAAACAATGAATGGATAATGTACTTCAACATATCAAACAGGTTTTTTCAACATATCAAACAGGTGTGCATGGTTGTGTGTGTCGTGTGTGTGCGCGTGTGCGTGTGTGTGTGTGTGTTGTGGTGTGCCTCTGGGGTGTGGGGTCGTTTTGGGAGGCTGCGTTTTTGGTACGGGATTCCCTTTTTTTTTTTGTTTTTTTGAGTCACACAATTGGAAGGGGAGGGGGGGGGGGGTATTTGAGTATTTTTGGACTTTGTCATTTTTTTTAGCTAGTCTGATTTTTTTAATTTTGCATTTGGGTCACTTACATGCAAACTATCAAAGCTATCACTTTCAAACATGGAATACCTGTTCACTATCAAATGAACAGTAGAATAAAGGTAGCTCTTTACAAGTTACATAACCCTGTAATGTATTTGGCTGTATTATTGCCCCTTCTTAACTTAGAAAGTTTCACACACGCAATAGCTCTGTAACAGTCAACATAATGCAACCAAAGTTAGTGTTTAAGAAGTATTTTTGAATATCTTTAATTGGATTGTTTTTTAGGGTGCCTGGTGTCAAGGTCACTGTTTCTAAAAATAGGAAAACTGTAATATATTCAATATTTTTAGTTACAGTTGACATAATCTAACCAACTTTTGTTTGTAGTAAGTATTTAAGAAGATAGAGTTGGTTTTTGGGCTGCTTGGTCATTGTCATGGTCACTAACTAAAAACATAGAAAAAACAGTAATATGTTCAATATCTTTAGTTACAATTGACATAATGTAACTAAATTATTAAGTGTGTAATACATATGAATAAAGACTTTTAAATTAATTGGGATTGTGTTTGGGGCTCATGGGGTCAAAGTGCAAGCTTATTTTCTAAAAGTAGAAAAATGGGGAAAAAACAATATCTGTAGTTGCAATTATTGTGACCAAACTTAGTGTCTACTTATTATCATGAAAACCTTTTCTGGGATTGTGTTCTGGGGTCAAGGTCAAGGACACTGTTACTTAAAAAATGGTGATAAATATAATAAATTTTTAATATGATAAAATCAGACGAGCATCCGGCACCCGCAGGCGGTGCTCTTGTTTGTATTGTGCTTATATGATACTTTGTAAATTGGCGGATAAATATGTTGAAACTGAATGAAACTAATTTATGAAATCTTACAAAAAACACTGGCACTGTTAAACGAGTGTCCTGCAAACTGTTTTGTCACTAAACGGATTCCTTAAATGTATCCCAGATATGTTTTAAACGCTTTATTGCACATCAAGTCTGTTTTCAATAGCTACCGATATCCATTTATTTCGTGCAAATGGCTTTTCAAATGACCGAGATATTTAAGTTTGAAACATATGCAGTCATATACACTGACTATTTTACAATTCACCTTGTTACATGAACGAAAAGACTGAAATTCGTTGCTATATGAAATGTCGCACTAGGCTTGGTATAAATGCAAAGCAGATATTTGATGAATTGTGTGATATATATGGGCCTCAGTCCTAAGGCAAACATCGTTACATTAAAGGCTGTGATGGAACAGGATGCCCGCTTGTTGTTGAAAATATAGCCAGTAGTACTGGGATATATGAAGAGAGCGTGTAAACTATTCTGCAGAAGTATTTGCACCCGAAAAAGATTTGTGCTAGGTGGTTACCTCATTTGCTCACAGAGGAGCAAAAGATGTTGCCGGAAACTTTTGAAAAACTACAAAAACTGTTATAGTCGGGTTATTTCTAACTTGCTAACAGGTGACACAGAGAAGAGCTGATAACATGCAATCGAAACGAAAAGATCAAACACACACGTGTTCTGCCAAAAGAACCATAAGTACAAAAAAAAAATGCACGCCATTTTTGTTAAATTTTAGCGGGCCAGTTCATCAAGTGCCTTGTCCATCTGGCCAAACAGCCACTTGACGATTCTATAAGAACTCTGTGCTGAAGAAAGTTAAAAAGTTTACAATAACAAGCGTCCAAGCAAAGGACGGTCAGGTATCTATCTGATTCATGACAACGCCTCCTCCCACAGGTGAGAGGATGTTAAGGCTTTTTTGGTGTTTTAACACGTGCATGTTGTTAAACATTCGCCTTAATCACCGGACCTGAGTTCATGCGAATTCTTTTTATTTCCAAGGCTTAAGAAATTGCTTATTGGGAAGAAATATAAGTCCAGAAGTTCTCTTGACAGTGCTATAAACTAGTTGTGTCTCCAACAGAAACTATATCTAGCCGCGTTTCACGACTGGATAAAAAAATTACAAAATGTGTTTCGGTAAAGGAGGAATACTTTGAATGTTTACAATACAATTATTTTTTATAAAACGCTGCCCTTCAGAAATTAAACCCCAATGATAAAACTTTTTGCAGGACCCTCGTATCTTGGAAATATTGTCTCAAACCAATATTCCTATTTAAGAAAATATATTTATTGTAATTCACTACATTGCCCTTGTCTTTACATTGTATGAGATGATGTATTACAGTTAAAGAGAAATAAAAACTCCTTTAGACATGACCCACACACCCCAGGCGGTCTAAGCGCTTATTTTTTATTACCTCTTATCAGATAAGATCTTGTCTGATAAGGTGTCTTTAAACCGGACATTAAGTCCAATATTTAGACAATATATTTTATCAATATGTACATTAATTTTGTAGAGATTGGTTTATTGCTTATTACATTGTAACTGTTGTTTGATTTAAAGGAACTATAATGTTACATGTGATTTCACTGGCATATTTAACAACATTTTGATACCATATGCACATTGTATTTGCAGGAAACTTAAGTTTACACTGATTATGAAAAAAGGAATCTAGTCCATAACGTACAAAGACCCCTACTATGAATAAAAAGGTCTGTCTGGTCCCCTCGTGCCACATACCTCACATTACATTTCAGTTCAGTTGTCTTCAAATACACGTTCTTAACAAGTAAATCACGATATGTTATTATTTATGTTCGATTTTAAAACTGAAAATGTCCCTCTAGTGAAAGCTTATTCCAACCCCGGTGAGTGACAGAATAAAATAGATCAATGTTTATTCTCGCCTTTATTTTTTGGTGCTATTCTTGTTATCCTGAAGTTGCAGTCACCAGCATAAATACTTATTAAAGCTTTTGTATAAGAACGTAAGTACATTGAATTCATTTTTGCATATGAGAAGTGAGAAAACTTGTTCACGCTTCACTTTCGTAATACTACTCATAATTGAATAATGATTGACTAATTAAAGAAGTAATTGTTACAACATATATGTTTTGTACATAATCTACTTAAAAATAATATTCAAGCCATACAATATCATATTGAAAGGTCGAAATCACCACACTATTTAAATTTACATTTTGAAATATGTTTTAAATTCATTTATACATTTCATTTTGTTTTCTAATTAAATTATCATGACAGACTTTGGCACAAATTCTTACAACGTTTTCACATGAAAGAAAATACGTTTTTTCTCCATCAGGAAAGATAAGTCAGCTTTGCTAATGATTGTCTATTCAAGCAACAATAGTCTGAATGAATCATATAACGGACAATGTAGTAAAACATGCAGTTCATCTTCCGTATAACCAAACAGTGAAAACGCGTTCTTTCATTTAAAGTCTCATTAGCATTTTTGATGTGAATTTACTTGTAGCTCTTATTTTACAAAGAAAGATATTTTACCGGCGATGTTGACAGTCATTTGTTAAAAAGAATTGCCTTATGCTGCTCTTTAAATCGAAAGTATATGTTGTATTTTTAAATATGCAAAAACTTAGAAACTCTGTCTGACAACGCTTTTTCGTGAAGAAACAACAACTTTATGAAAGAAATGTGTTAATGGAACACAGTTCTATATTTCATTATGTAGTATCTAAAGTTCTAATGGGACTGGACGAGCTCGATACAGCTCCCGTTCTATTTTTAATCGTACAACACCACTACAGAATTTAGCTAAGGCACTCTGCTTATTCGGTTAATCGATTATGTAAGTGTTAAATTCCCTTCTGAAAAACGTGTATGTTTTTGTTTCCAGTTATTCCCTTCCCGCCACGTTAAGTGGTGATTGTCAACAATCATTAAGAGTAATATCTATTGCTCTTTTGAATTCACTTTTGAATAAAATATAAAAGTATCCCGCAGTAAGCTTGATACCACATAAATTTGCTTTTTAAACTATTTGGTAATACCAATTTTCACACTCTTTGCTTTTTTGGGGTAATACCAATTTTCACACTCTTTGATTTTTTTCACTTTCAAAGTGTGGTTCCCTTCATACATGTATAAGAATGCAGTTAAGGTTTGCAACTACCTAGATAGATGTGAGCAAATGTCAATTATTCCAAGAAAGACCACAAAACATTTAAGATTACGACGAGACAAAAATCATGTATTAAATGTTTTAAAAGTTTGGTGCAAATTAAATCGTGAGTGTACCTAATTACCATTCAAGATATTGATAGTAAAAGATATTAATCAAACTTCTATATAAGCTGAACATTTTGTATGAAAGGAATGTGTGTTATTGAAGTTAGTTATTGCAATATATCTGTTGAAAAAAGATCATTGATGGTGTATGAAATGTCAATAACATTTTATGTCTTGTTTCATTAGATCAGAGAAAATAAGTATCAGCTAATCCTACGTCTTGCTTGTATAATATCATTAATGGTTTATTTTTCTTTCATAATATTCATTTAATATTTTTAATTACTGAGATGATTATATTCATTATTCTACTACGTGTCGTTTCATTTTAGTGGGGATTCAACTAAGTTGAAGATGGCTGCTACTGTATCCCTGGATTTAGCGGTAGAGGCACTTTACTTTAAGTCCAACCGGAATCAGATAGCTTCAGCTAGTTTGGGTGTGTATGTGCTTTGTGCATCTCGGTATCAACTATGTCTGAAAATGCAGAAAAACACCCAATCAGAACAAGAAAGGAACATTGCAAACATTCGGCATATATGTGAAACTGCCATAACCTGGCTGAACAAACACTGGAGTATCTGGACAAATCTAGATGTATGCCTTGAGGTAAATTGTATGAACAATCAATTCATGCATTCGCCAGTGTTGTGTTTATTATTCGTTCAGTTAGCTTCTATCCCACTTGTAAAATTTTAACCAATCAGAATTCAGTTTTCAGCTCTACTGGACGAAGTCCAGAGGAGCTTATGTGATGGTGGTTTGTCCGTCCGTCCGTAAAATTGTCCTTGATAACGCTCAGCAAGTCGCAATATTCATTTGACTTTGATGAAACTTGCTGATAAGGATCCCTGCAACTTGTAGATGTTCTCCATTGTTTTTAGGGTCAGTGAGTCAAAGGTCAAGACCACAGTGACCTCCTATAGCAATTCATTGATAACACTCTACAGGTCGCAGTTTTCATTAAACTATTATCAAACTTGCCCTTAAGGTATCCTGCAGTATGTAGATGATCCCTATTGTTTTCGGGGACATTGGGTTAAAGGTCCAGGTCACAGTGACCTCTGTAGGATTTTCCTTGATAACGCTCTACAGGTCACAGTTAACATTAAACTTTTATCAAACTTGCTCGGAGGCTGCGTTTTTGGTACGTGGCATTCCCTGTTTGATATTATTTTTTTTTTTTTTTTTTTTTTTTCAACAACATGAAGATGTTCCCTATTGATGTTGGGGTCTGTGGGTCACAGATCAAGGTCACAGTGACTTCCGTTAGATTGTCCTTGATAACGAGTTATGGATCACAGTTTTCTTTCAACTTTCATCAAACTTGCTCAGAAAGTTCCCTGTAACATGTAGATGATCCCTTTTGATTTATGGGTTAGTGGGTCAAAGGTCAAGGTAACGGTGACCCGAATCTGAAAAAATATTCCGCTGAGATCTATTTGACCCACAGTTTTCAAACTTCAAAGGATGATTTGTCTTACTGAGTAAATGATCCCTATTGTTTTTGGGGTTAGTGGGTCAAAGGTCAATGTCATTGAGTCCCGAACTTTGAAACTCTTTTCTACTCAATATCTTGAGATCTACATCACCGACAGTCATTCAGTGTCATTGGATGATTTGTCTTTCTAAGAAGATGATCCCTACTGTATTTTGGGGTCAGTGGTTTAAGGTCACAGTGAACTCTGTTAGCTTTTCCTTGGTAGCATTGCAAATGATTTTCACAAAACTTACTCACAACAATTCAGTCAGACAGATCAGTAGAGCGATTCTGGCACTTTTGGGCCTCTTGTTGGATTATGTTTGTCTGACAGTTCTCCACAAACACAACCAATCTAAATCAGCGTTAAAACATTTCTCAACGAAAATAAAATTTTCAAGTAACGATTTTCATTTAGCTGGGAAAACTTTGAGTTTTCTGCCATAATAAATATGCAAGGGATATCATAGATAAATATATCATATGATATTTTAACACATTACACATATAATGTGATTAACACAAATTTGAATATTTTACATTTCATCCAGATATGGGACTCTTTCATGATTCACTATGGGAAAGTGCACGAGCAAATAGAAGAAATATGGAATAAATCAATGACAGATGCTTTGGAAAGCAGTTTGTCATACTTTGTAAGTACTAGAATTCCACGGAAAGCTTACAGATACATTTAATATTGACGAGATATTTTATTCTTGATTTGTAAATGCAGAATGTGTTTCCTTTATACGCAGTTTCTATTCACAAGAGATTTTCTTAACATAATTCAAAATTTGATTTAATCTTGTATTTACACCGATGCTTAATGTCTCATAAAGTAGTATTGAATGATCAGACAAACAAAAAACATCAGTAATTAATAAGTATTTATAGATCAAGAAGTACAATTGAGATCCTTTGTACAGTACAATAGACCAACATTGCACTTTTTGGCAAAAGTTGTAATGAAATCTTGTTTATTTTGACACACCTTTGATATAAGTGAAACATCTGGATTATCCGGAAGTCAACATAGTATAATTTCATGAATTATGCCTTTTCTTGAAAGGTTGAGGGTAAGAGAAGCTGCACAGAGACGTTTGTGAAATTTTATTGCCAGAAGGTTGATGCATTTCATCCCAAAATACAATTATGTCTAGAACAAATTGCATTTAAGGTAACATCAGATCTTTTCTTTACATTTTAGAATTCATAAAAATGTGCTATATTTCTCATTTATTGATTAATGGTAGCAGCATGTCAGCCAATTAGTGTGGGAAAAGGTACATGATTACTCTTATGGCGTTATGAGTTAATCACATGAATGAATGTTTTGGAGGAAGGAAGTATGCACACACATTATTTACTATTTTTATTCAAATTGCCGCTGACGTGATTTGATTATGATTTCATTATATTTGCAAACAGGTCTTTCTCAAAACAAAACTTATTAACACTGTATAGTTTCAGACAACTTCATTTTTATGTTTCCTGTCGAGTCTGTTGGTTAGCCCGTCCTTCTGTCCGTCCATCTAAACACTTCTTGTCTGTAGCTGAACTCGAGAAGTATTACAGGAATTTAATAGATCACTTTATACATTGATAAAGGTACATCGGCAAAGAACCATAACTCTAGCTTATGCCAATTTTGAATTATATCTCTTTATGAAACATGATTTCCCGGAGGATATCTAGAAAACTATGGAAGGACCTCAGTTGATATTCACACAGTAATAGATTTAAAGGTGCAGTGACTAATAACCAAGTCTCCGAGCATACCCGAGTTTTTAATTATCTTAGCCTTAATAAATCCTATGAAATAACGGTTGTCCGAAACATAATCCCAAAACTATGACACAGATACACCTGTACTTGATAATAAACATAGTGGTAGTAGATTTGTAACGAAAATGTATTATTCTAAAACCATAGCTCTACTTTATACCAGTTTTGAATGATCTCCTTTTAATTATGAAATAATTATTGTCTTAAACATTACTTATTATTTATCCAACGGATTGAATTTACATTACACACATTAACAGAGTGCATTGGAAGGAAGTCTCATGCTTACGAACCATAACACAAGCTTGTCACATTTATGAATCACTTCCCTTTAATTTGTAAAATTATGTTTTTCCAGTCAACAATGTAACTGCTAAACTTTTCATGCAGAAGAGCATGTGTATTGTTCATTCAAAACGCATGCCATTGGCGTTACCGATGCTCCAGTTGTTAACAAGAAAAAGCGTGAATTATAAAACTTTAAATGGTTTATCAAAAATATGCCTGATCATTTAGTACAATGTGTTACACGTAAGAATTTTTGCATACTTCGTAAGTTATCTAAATATTTTTTAGTAGCAAGGGTAAAACATTCATACATATGGATCACTTTGATATGGATCATTTTAAATGTTTTACCTGTTGTTCAGAATCAAGAAAAGTCCTGGGTAGAGCAGTATAACAAAAGAATGCTAAGAATATATAAACCTCTACGACTGTCCTTAGTTTATACTAATTTATTTTAGCTGGATTGTGAAGAAAGCTTGTAGCTTATTGAGTCACTCTCGAACCAGTACTGGTGTCATATGAGGAACTGTCCATGTATCATTTGAATGTTTTCATTTATGCGAGCTATTTTTAAAATTAGACATAATAGGATAAAAAGTATTTAAAGTCCAACAAAATAGTCAACTCATTAATACCCGCATTTAAGTACACCTTCCGTTCTTTTGTTGGGCAGCATTTAGCATGAATTCATAATAATTAAAGAATAATGTCCAAGAAACCAACCACTTACAAGACTTTTAAAAAGTACTCAGCACAAAGAAGATCTTCATATGAACTGGAAATTGAGAACTCAATATTCAAGTATGATAACATCCATCGGGAAATTCAGGGAACATGCAGACAAAAGTAGAGATATATCGATATCTAAAACTTAATCAGTTAAGCCTGGGCGTAATATGGAATTTATTTTTCGAACTCTGTTTTGCAACACCATGAAGCCAAAGGATACATGCTCTGAATTTTCCTACCCGTTGTCTTTAATGTTCTCCTTAAGCTCTCACAATTGATTAGCATAGCACTGCTCAGTGTTGGTTTGATCTCTCTGAAGATACTGTAATCCACCATGCATTCCCAGAAATCTGATGCCATAATCTTGCCTACTGATGTCGTCACCTTGAACTTTTTCGGTGATGGTAAACCTTGGTTAACTCCGTAAAGATAGTGGCTAAAAACTTTCAACCAGATTCACGCTTACGGTAATGAAAAATGTGCAAGACCAGGGACGTTTTGATGAAATAAAATGTCGTTTTTTTGTGTGTTTTACAAAATGTCATTATTTTTTATTTTAAAGTGGTTCGAACCTTTACCTCTTCAATTGTTGTAAAAGTACGGAACAGAAACGGCAGAGTGAAATGTATCTGCACATACATGTATCTGTTGATGCACTAAGTCATATTATCCTAATCTTGGTGAAATCAGATATCATACAATTAAACGCATAAATCAAATATTCAGTGTTATTAATATGAGTTTTCATGTTTTCTCAAGTTTCCGTAGATCTACATTTTTGACGAATCGGCTTGTGATTACTGTTTTTACGTGTTAAATGTTAAGAAATTATTGATAAAAACCTAATAGATATTGATTTTGATTTTCAAAACCATTAAATTTTTTGCCTAGTACATAAATGCATTTACTGTTTGCTACAAGCGCCTAACAGTTTGGGTGACATATAGTGAAAAAGATAGCATATTCAGAGGAACACGGCATAATATAAATCAACAATGTTAATAGGGTGCAGGGTCGCAAGATTAGCTGTACCTATAACACTTACGTCAGCCTAAAACGCGTTTATATAAATGATCAGTGTTGTGACTGATGTTACTCTGTCTTTTGTATGATCTCCGACGGAACAGAATATAGTTTCCACTTTGTCTGTCCCGTTTGTCTGTCATTCTGTCTGACCATCATTCCGTCCGTCTGTCATTCTGTCTGACCATCATTCCGTCCGTCTGTCATTCTGTCTGACCATCATTCCGTCCGTCTGTCATTCTTTCTGGCCATCATATCATCTGTCTGTCATTCTGTCTGACCATCATTCCGTCCGTCTGTCATTCTGTCTGACCATCATTCTGTCTGTCTGTCATTTTGTCCTCCAAACACTTTTGTTTTGAACATAACTGTGAAGCTATTTTAGGGATCGAGTTGATATCTCACAGTGATGGAGGTTGTTGAAAAGAAATGCAGTAGCAAAGAACCATACCGCTTGCTTACCCCATTTTGAATTGTTCCTTTATGTAATATACATGTCCTAAGCATAACTCAAAAGCTATGAAATTATATATTAAACATAGCACATTAAAAAGGGATATTGAAGGTAGTGCTTTGTTAAATAACTTTTATCTATAATATGAAAACAGTATACATACAACTTCTGTCCAAGATTGGCAACAAAATGAGGACGCACGCCTTGATAGCAAAGTCAACTTTTTTCTCCTCTATTCCAGTACTTCTGCGATCTGTACCAACTTATGCCTCCCGAAGAGGGAGTTGCCGCTCTCTGTTCGTGTCTCGGTCTATCACATTGTGTTCCGGAGCATAACTCTAAAAGTACTGAAGGAAGTTAGTTTATATAAATATACTCCACATATTGCTGCAGGGCATTGACAGGAAATGCAGTAACGTAGAACCGAACTCTACCTCGGTCAATTTCTTGAATTTCCCCCCTTCAAAATGCTTGTCCGGGTAGCACATGTAGGTATGGGACATTAAAAAAAGTACAGTATCTAAGAACCGTAACTTAAATTTACTTCATTTTTTAATTATATCCTTTCAATACAACTTGGTTGTCGGGAATGTTTTTCCAAAACTTAAATGGATTGGCTTAATGTTGCACATAGTGAAAGGGGGCGTATTTTATCTAAGAACTATAACTCAAACTGTTTTCATATAGTAACTACTTTCTAATGTGACATTATGCTTGTCGAGAACATTACTTATATATAGGATTTTTATTTCATATTTTACACGGTGAAAGAGTGCATATAGAAGTTCAGTTTCAAACCTTGTTCCATCTTAGATTTATCTCTAATTATCATGTGACATTATGTTTGTGCAAAATATAAACAGAAACCAATTTAGCAGATTGACTTAATATTCAATGCATGTATTCGTTTACTAATAATGCTATAATTTAGTTCATGAACAATCATAAAGATCTCATTATGTGCATATAGGTTTGGAATATAAAAGTCACCATGAACTGAAACAT
>JAFMSR010001973.1:0-24986 GCA_022818135.1 Saxidomus purpurata | reverse complement strand
TGCCAAATCCGATTTATTTTCCTTGTGTTTTTATAATTGTAAACAAGATTAGGTAGATATAATCTACGTGTATGATAAAATATTTTAAGCGGAGAGTGGTAACGACTGAAAGATTTCCTTGAAAATCGAGCTCTTTGCTTTAATGAATATTTCCTCGTTAAGCCATTGCAGAGAACAACTAATGCGTCTGTCATAATAAACGATAGAAATTTACATGGCTGGTCACAATGGCTTGAAATATCAATTACCCAAAGGTAAGTTTAATTAGATTTTACGACGTACAGTGATCGAAGGGCCCCGGGTTCGATCCCTACCATAACCATGTCGGTAGTGTCCTTAGGCAAGACATAAATAATTCCAAATTGCCTCTCTCTCTCTTCGAGGTTGATTCCATCTGGGATGAGTCTCGAGAGCGATTAATCTAAGTCAATCAAGAATAAATAAATTAGTATAAAATCTAAAAAAATTAGACCCAGCAGTTATAACACATGGACCTTACTTCTTGTATTGTTGAGTGATATGCCAACTATAAAAATGTCGTAACTATTTGAAATTGCGATATCAAGTTACTGAAATTTTAATATTCATGGACCTTGAATTAATGTGAGAATTAAAATATTACATTATATATAGCTTTGGGCTATGTAGGCATTGGGGCTGCATATGTGAAGTTGTTGGAATGTCCAGCTTGCAACTAAATGAATATATAGGTACATTCTTCGATAAAAATGAAATAGGAATAAACAGGTGAATTTTATTATTCGTGTCTGATTTGGCTAGGTCCTTGGTCTGGTGGTAGCACCTTGGATTTAGTAGTCAAGGGGTTAGGTTCAATCAACTAGATTCCAGATGAGAACTTCAACTGCGGTTCTATGTTACGGCATATAAAAGATCAAGGGATTTTTCTATAAATAAGATATTTTTGCACTTTAGGTACATATCTATCCAGCTTTCCGCGAGCATGCAGCGGTTCCACAAACACATGTTTTGAAGAACTTACATTTTGTATTCAAAATTGTCATTTCAATGCGAGATGTTTGTAAGAGCCCCAAAACCTCAGAGGTCTACTTAAAAAAATAGATATATGTTACGCATTTAAAACACTATTAATCAACCACGTTTCTGACAATTTTAGGTGATGCTACTCGTCTCCGGGGATATAATAACTGTGGCCCAGCTATCTAATTTTTTAACCGCCAATTAACTTATTTATTTCTGATATCTAACACTTTTAAAATATTCATTTCGATTTGAATTGATGATCTTAATGCATTTTATTGATGTTTGCATAAATATGATATCCCGTCAATGTATTCGCATTGTTAAAACTATTGGACCTTCGTACTTTTTTTCCGACTGAATAAACTTCACTTCTATGCACAATTGCTCTTTTTTCTCTCCCGGGATCAACGCAGGTTAACATAATTCGTTCTGCTTAATTCATAACGGTTCTTCATAAATAGTAATTCTGGAATTCAAATAAACCATGTTTTAGATAATGAGATACGATTTATTGACCTTTTTGTATACAGCGGATGAGTGTTTGGTTGGCAAATATTTCACTTCACCTGGCTTTTGTTTTGAATCCAAGAAGACGAACAATTAATCCTGGGCTGTTCTATTTTCAATGAGAAGAGGGACCATGAACAATCTATAGGGAAAAAAGAGAGAAGAATGAATGACAAAAAATATTGAATCGGGTTAAACATAATAAAGTTTCAAGCTATTTAAAAGTTTCACTAGACAATATTGAGAAGCAGGTTGGTTTGGAATCATTGCATTTTACATTAAAATTTTCGGATGACTTTTCTGTAACTTTGTGATCGCATAATGAACCCCCGTTGTGACATTATTTCCATTGCTACTACTGTTGCACGATTACCATTAGAAACACAACCGGCTTAGGGGATTTTAATCGTCGAATGGTGTTATAGCTCTATTTAATGCTGTGAAATTGAATAATGTATCTATTTGTCTTAAATCTTATTCCAGCGCCGTTGTAAATACAAGCTAAAAGCCAAAAACAATTTAACTTTATGTTTAAGAAGCATTGTTTATAATATGGGTTTGTGTCATATATATTACCCTGTGTGCACGTTATTTCGTTAGGTGAGAGTGGCATACTTTAAAAACAGGACACATACCCAGATGAATGCAGATAAAACCCGTTTAAAGATTAGATCATATCGCAACTACTACTACTAAATTCAAGTCAACTACTAATACTAGTACATCTAGTAACTTCAAATCAAACTGAATTGACATGTGTAAGTGATATCGCTCAAAGCGACATCTATAACTGGTTAATACCCATTAAAACATGGATACATGTTGTATAAACAAAGTTAAATAACAAAAATATCTTTCTTTACAGTAAGGTTAGTCAAACAATGGTGATGAACGTAGATCATGTTAAGTATAGTTAAACGTTGCTCAATAGTACGTTCATTTAAGGCAAGTCCCTAAATATCTTTCAGTAAAACTGCAACGCAATCATTCTTGAAAACAAAAATGTTGAATCTGGTTTCAGAGCGACCAGAGTCTCTATCTGACAAACCCCTTCTAATTATTTAAATGGAAGTCAGTTCAGGCTACAACCGATGATTATAAAACTAAAGGTGTAAACCTTATATTCATACAGAAAAATAACATAAAGCGTTCATTTATTGTCAACAACGTACGTGAATAGCCCTCAGGAGCGCATTTTTATCATACCCTAATGATGTGACCTAGTCATATTTTCAATTTTCAATAACGTTAAAATTAATTCGCCTACAGTTCTGTGCCATTTTATACAATAACGTAATGCATTATCCTACTGATAAGTATCAACTATCGCTATAGTATTTCCCATGCCCAAATGGGCAATATGATACATGGAAAGGATGCTTCCTGTGTAACGCATTTAGCTGTCTACGTAAAGGTAAAATATTTCCATAAAGAAATCTGTATCTGAATATTATTTGAAATAACTATTTAAATGAAAAAGTAAAGACTAAGCGCCCCTTATGACAGCGCGTTCGACCATTTGCGCTGCTTTGAAAGTAGAACTAATAGCATTGCTATCAAATAAATTTGGGGAAATTTGTCATCACACATATAACAGATATATATACAAACATGCAACATTTTCAAGATAATTTGTGAGTCCGAAAATGGAGATGAAAAGTCATTGCTAAGACTTTAATTTAAGATCCTCAAACCATTTATGAAGTCTCAAAGAAGTATCCTTATTGGTTGTTGAGATATCAATTTCCACAAGAAAATTTCACTTAAATTTTCTAAATCTAAATGGAGATATAAGTTTCCCACCATACATGGGAGAGTTATCAGATCTTCACTAAAGGCCTGGATTTATCACCCTAAAGTCAAGACCCAAATAGGTGTCTTTAGCAGTTGTGGAGATAGGATCTTCAATGGTAAATGTTTAACTTGCATTTTGGTATTGGAAAAAAAAGACTGTGATTCAATCAAAATCATTGTCAGAAAAGTTAACCCTACTGATTGAGAACAATTTTAGAACAATATAGGAATTGATTAGACAAAACATGATCAGTATAAGGGATTTTTGTAAGTGGAAAAGGGTCATAATTCAGCCAAAATTGATAATAGAGTTATCTGTTTTTATCTGTAGATAATGGACATAATGATAAACAAGCGCTGCAGGATGCAAATGAATATCAGACTGTAAAGGTGCAGATGAAACCCAGTTCGCACGAAAATCTGAACCAGCCGAAACGATGACATCGACGTCCGGGTGAGTAGGATAACTGTCCTTATTCTTCGAACAGTCTGGCTAGATAATCAGAATTCCGTCGGTATTAATTTGCTAGAACTCTTTTCTTCTTCAATTTTCGCAACCGTATGTTCTTTCTTTTCTTGCTTGTATGATAGGTAAGGCATCTCTTTCTTCTTTGGTGCGTAAGTCTTGACATAATTAAGTTTAAACAAAGTTGATGTGACCTCGTTTGTGGTTGCTTTTACTGATGAAGTTGGAATCTCCGTGGAATAAGTCTCATTATTATCATCCTCGCAACTTGTTACTGCACATATTCCAGCGTTGCATTTTTTTTAATTGTATGATTCAATTATGCACTGATTGGGGCGAAAGCGTGGTATTGTTTACGGTACTTGGCATGTAAATTGATGCTAAAAATCAACTTGATTTAGATCGTTCAATTCAGTAAGAAAACAAAAGCAGATTTACGCTACAAATGAAAGCATCTTGAAACTGTTACAAACTTATCAACCCCTACTGGCAGCAGATTAATATAGAGTACTAAACTACTAAAACAAATATCATAATTGATAAGGTTTCTTAATCATATTTCTTAATAAGATTTATTATTAATATCATGGACAGAAGCTAACTTTAACATAAAGGATAGAGAAGTATATAATTATCAGTAAATGTACACGGTAAAAAGATTAGACTCCCTATAAAAATGAAGTGAAAATAATGTTTTTTTTTCCATATAGAAGGATGGTAACTACTGAACAAATATCTTGCTTACAACTACTGATAAACAACATAAATCTGAACGCAAAATTAAGCACTGGCTTTAAAAGATATTGTCATGGCAGGAAAGGTCCAGTTGGACGTGTGATACTACATAACTTGGCCATTAATATCGATGACATTAGAAGCGCTACATATGAACCAGCTGAACAAATATGTTGTTTACTATGGAATTTAATTCCTTTATAACTGAAATAGGAAATTAACATGAAACTTAGCATTAAAGAAGATCTTCAGTTTCCATGGTTTTTGCTTTTGACGTCATGGAGTTTTCTTTTGATGCTTTCGATTGTGAAACTGTGACCAGTTTCTGTGACTGTAAAATTGATTGTCGTCTGCGGGTTTCAGGCAGCAGAGATCGTAATATCCAAAGTAATCCAGCCATAAATTCTTTGTTACAGAAACAGTACACGAAGGGATTGAAAGTTGAGCACAATAGAAAGGATTTCAACAGCAACTGGAATGTGGTTTTTCCAGCCTTTGAAAGTGTGTTATATAGCCCCGGCTGAGTCAAACGCAAACATACAACACTTAAACACGGTAAGTAACAAACTTCAAACAAAACAGTTAACACAATCATCATAACAGTGATTTTTCGTATTCGATTTGCAGACGTCTGCTTAGATTTCTGTTCCTGTTGACACAAAGATTCTTTACGCCTACTAGCCAATGTTTTTATCACGCGACCATATAGAAATATTAAAACAAGAAACATTATTACTATTGAGGATATGTATATACTTGTAGTTATTACAGAAAAGTGGACTGCCGTTGAAATAATATTGTCATCCATTAAGCATGATTTCCCGCTTACCACTTCAGGCATATCCGAACTTGAGTTTGTCCAGTTGTTCAAAAGTGGGTTCTGTATTTTGTTCAAAGGAATTGTCTGTGTTCCATACATGAAAAACATTGGAAGTGCAAATAAGACTGAAATGATAATATTACTGTAACATAAATTTCTAGAGGTTTCTGTGGTAAATTTCTGTTTCCATGGTGTGCAGATAAGCCTGTATCTCTCGATAGCAATGAAAAGTAGTGTAAGGCTTGATATATTGTTCACGGAATACGAAAACAATCTAAACGATTTACACAGCCATTTTAAATCCCAGTCGTAGAAATGTGTCATAATGGCGAGTTCGATTGGCATAACAACTGAACACGTAAGCAAGTCACAAGTTGCTAACGTCATCAAAAAGTGCCGTGCTGTTGCCCTTTTTAAGCGTTTGGTGTAAACAATTAACGTTAATGCATTTCCTGGTATGCCAATGGCCATCAATAGACATATCACTGTGAATGTCGGTAAAAATATATTAAACTGTTTGTCGTTAGCCTTTGATATGACTGTTAAATGAATATCGGCATGCCCTCTGGAATAATCGTTTTCAATGGATATCACTTCGTAGCTGGTATTAGACATTGTTGTAAACCGAAGAGGAGATAGCTGTGCCTGTGGTAGGTCAAAGACTGTTAAACCTCGTGCTTCAGCCGGTTCAAACAATCATCATCTGAAAAAGGTACAGAAATCGTTTGCATTTATTTTGTCAATGTCTCGTAGTATCACATCTTTTCGAGAATTATCGCAAGGCACGACAATGACCATCAGCGAGAATATCGGTACTAACTACGTCTTAGTTTTGATACATAGATAATTATCGCCAAATAATCAAAACAACATAACAGGACACATTCAACATTAGAACTGGAATACATTTCATGTAATGACGAACATAGAACTGCAGTGTTTTCTATGACCTAAACTCAGTGTGGTGTCAAAATTATTCATATACTTTTCTCTTTTTAAATGATAAAACGATTAAGGAACATTGTCAGTCATCACATGTATACGGATGATAGAATGATGATATGGTAAAATATAACCCTCCTTCTCGGGATAAATGCTGTCTGGGGTACGGAAAGTTTTCACCAGATCCGCTGTTCAAAACCCATTGCATAAAAGTTTGCCTATAAAATAAATCATTTCTCTATCAGTTCATACATACTGTAGTTCTGATAAATCCTAGATTACTTAAGAGACCACTTTTCTAAATGTATGAAACATTCAAACAGGAAAATGATTTTGCGAATTATCACCATCAAGATAACGTTGTCAGAATATTTATGATAACAACCACTACAATTGAAAAGAAGTTACGCTAAATGGTTTCACATAAATACGAGAGTTTTAGTGCAGCTTTTCACAAATAAAACATTACTTCTTTCTTAACTATTGCAAAGTACGACTAATGCATGTTTTGACAAAAATCAAAGAAATGTATTCAACACATTTAAGGGGAACACTGTTTTAAAATGTCAGTTAAATTTATAACGGTATGCGAAGTAGAGCAATGTGTTTCTAACAAAGTTTAGAATATGTGTAACATGAAACTTGGATCTATTTCAAAACCTAATGTATCGTGAAGGAAACTGCAAGTTAGATGTTCTGCTTTTAATTACAAGAAGCATTAGCGAACAAACAAGACATACTAATTAAAAGTTGCAATGCTGTTTGCTATATGAAAAGTTTTCCTTGAAATGCATTAATTGCGGAGGTATATTTCTTTAAGCTGGTAATACATTTGATCGAGGCATTGGTAATAATTATGTGACACAGCAGCTAAATCAAATATCAGAGTTCTAGGTCAAATAGCGGAGAACTAGATCAAAAAACGGAGTACTAGGCTTAACCGTTTAAACGGTCTTTTTATACTGAGCAGCAAAGCTAAGTCGTTAACGACTGCAATCAAAATATTGATAATGTAGCTACTAACAGAAGAAAAGAGCAGCAAATCGCTAATACAAAGCCTTTTGACAAACGCAGATGATTTTGAAGCAATAGCTATGGGCATTGAGAAACTTTTTAGTTTGGGGACTCTAAAGGGCAACACCGTTTATTTCCCCGTCATAGGCGTGGAAATGGTCGGGGAACATCCTTCCAGCCTTACAACGTAAACATATAAGTTACCCTTGTTTATATTTCATTTGTCATAAACATTTCAATAAATGATTAGTAATGATGCGGTTTTGGAATTTTTTATACATAACACACAAGCAGTAAGTGACTGAACATATAACCTTCTTTAGGAACACTAATAGGCATATGTAAAATACTTGGAGCATAATTAAGACAGTATAATAACACCATTCTACATATTTAATCACTGTCTTGCACGAAAACGAAAAATTGTATGACCGAAAACAAGTTTGTGAAATATATATATATATAATTTTACCTTACACTAGTTGTAATCGTTTCAGTACGAGAAGTTAGGTAAAACTGAAATCATTTGTGAAGAAGTTAAACTGTTAGGGCTACCTTCTGACTGATAACATATCAAATATCCAAAAGGAAACATCAGGAAGCTTTAATGATTTAAATATGATTGGCAAATATTTGTGTTAAGAAGGAACTTGAATTAAAAAACATATTAATATATCTGTTTCACCCTGTGAAATGTTACCTTTATCCTCTTACTTAGCACTTCTGTAAGGAAACCAATGTAAGAATTCAGGAACGACAATTACGCTTTATATACTAAATAAAACTTCTAACGCACCACCTGGCTTTTACCTTCTTTATTTAACGATCAACCCTTCCGATATCTGCGAGCTTAATTTAAGCTATAGCTACGCGAAAGCTATCTTGAAGACACTGGGTAGATACTTCCGTTACATGAATTTCAAAATGATCGGGTGGTATAAATCATCTGGCAGAGAATTTTATTAATTTAACGTTTAAACCTCAGTAAACTTAACATCGGTTATTGCCCTGATGCTCTTCCTTCGGAAACCCACTCTTAAAATTATCTTCCATATGAAATTTGTACAACTCGATCGTTTTGAAATTCATGTAACGGAAGTATCTACCCAATGTCTTTGATGTATTTGCTGATTTGTTCTCCCATAATTTTGATTTTAAAGATTGTTCTTAAATCTGGTCTTAATGGTCGAAATTTTGTGCCTCCTTTGCATTTGTTATATTCTCTTTATATGGCAGGACTAAGACCTGGATTCAAATACAAAATTTCATACACATTTTCATCTGCCTTTCATGCAAGTTTACATGTTTACTAAGCAATATATATCCACATGGCATGCAATATGTATTATAAAGGACTGTGTATAACTGAAATAATGATCTGATAATGAATCATTAATGTTTTAGGTTTATAGTAACTATGTATCACTGTAGGTACACAAATTCATGATGTTCTGTGACATACTGACCTTAAATGGTTTTGTATTATATTATATTGCATTATGTTGTAAATTAGTACCATTTTTATTGAATATCAATCGACCCAATCTGAGGTACTAACAAAAGAAAACAAGATAAAAACAGATGTAGAAGAATTCAAGCCGCCTTTACCACTGTAATAGTATACTACTCTATAAAAGAAACGTCGGTCTCGAGTTACAGCAGGTGTCTCTAGTAACTTGGTTTCAAGACAAATACAAATACATGTATTGATCCCTAATTCGTTGGTTAATCCACTGACTAAAAGCACTGGTACAGCGACTGGAAACAAGTACCTTTACTCTCGTAGTGTTATCCAAGGTCAGACATTCTCTTTTTACCTTCTTTATCTGGTTTAAACATTTGAGACATACATGAGATGTCACACCAAGAGCGATAATAGTATGAAAGTTAACATATATTTACTAATTCAGGAGGCATAATCATGGTATTAAAATATTCCACGTTTGAACTCGTTTATCTTGCGACTTATTCAGGTTTGATCAAAATTGCTCAAAACATTTTGTATTTGTAATCTTTGGCTTTTAAGAATATATCATGGTGTGTCACAACTGTTGAGGACATTTGTGGTATTTGTTGGATAAATAGCAAATTTTACCCCCCCGAAAAAATGAAGCAAAAAAGACGTCAAGAAGAACACGTAATGTTGTTGAAGTTTCCTTCATGTTAGAAGATGGTTAAAATTGGCAAAGGTAAAGTACTTTATTTCATTAATATTAATTTAATGTCGCAATCGCTCTCAATATTATCTTCCAAAACAATGAAGAAACCACAATTGTACAAAAAAGGAAAAAATGTCAGGATGTATTGTTCATTTATTAACTTTGTACTGATCATTTCCAGCATTGTCCATTAATACACCCGTGATTAAAGTAACATGACACCCGCTACGTATGTGACAATATCTGCTCAATCAACATTATTGTTGTCGGTTGGACCCAAGTGTGAATCGATTCTCCATTAGTATACAACGTTACATTAAAAGGATGTTTAGAGGCAAATGTTTTGACAGATCATCAATAATTAGATTTCCAGTACTTCAATATTGTTGTTTTACGGTGATTACCGGTCATTCATAGCGTATTGTTTGATCACTTCACACAAAGGTAAGTTACAGGTTAATTGGACAAAGCTGTTCATTTCATGATACAATACAATTCAATACAGTAACAATAGACTTTATTAAGATTTAAAGATTTTTACAATATTTCTAGCTCTACAAGATTATAACGTCATGTTGTTACTAAAGTAAGATGAAAAACTACCCAATTCTGTGCAAATTATAATCCACACGGCCTTATAGTGGCATCATTATGATAAATACAATAAATATCAATTTTTTGTCATGATTAAAACACCTAATAATATTATCGTCAGTGTTTAAGACTCAGTCAGAGTTAAGATATTTCTACAACAGATGAAAATCATTTCTTTTTTCGTATGTTAGGAAATTTTTAAAACAGGAGGAACAAGTTTAGTTTTTTCAAGGTTACAAAAACCGACCAGTTTGTAAAATAAATTGTAAAGTAAAAACAGCCTACTCTTCATTGTGCCAATATGCAACAGTGACCTAAATGTTCTTCAAGTCTGTTTAACTAGCGGCAGAAAGAGCAGAAAAATCACACGTTGTTGAAATAGAGTCGTATAATACCTTATCGATTGCAGTTCTGTTTTGAATTATTTCAAGATCACATTAATTTGAAGCACATTTAAACAGTTTAATAAAAGCAACGGTCAACAACTCATTTATTTATTGACTTCTTTGATCCAAACTTGTATGAAAATCCACGAGATCGAGCCGTAGCCCAAGTAAAATCTATTGGGAAACGATGTTATATTTATTGTCAGTTTCTAAATTTCAAATGCATTCCAAGTTAAAACAAGGTATTTGTTAAACTGTCTTGGAAAAATCTTGAAATTTAAGATTTGTATGTGACCATTCAACACCTCGATTAGTTTGATTAGTGAGAAAGTAAGTTCGTTGTAAGTTGTATGACTTATAATCATAAAGTAAGGTTAATTATGTCGTACTACATAAGATCAGTAAAATTTAAATTTATTACAAAAAGTGGACTTTTTCTAACACAGAACAATCACGGTAACATCTCTTTTTTACTTTAATTGCAAGAATTGATATTAAATTACTTCTGTGCAAGGTAATTAAGACGAATAATAATACACACACAGTCCTAAGAGATAACGTTCATAACATGAACCGATTATAAAGCGGTACATGGAACTTATCAAGTTCGTGATAACCAAATCATCTGAGATACATAAACAGGATATCAGCACAATGAGAAAAGCATAACTCATTAAAAACTAATACAGGTAGAATATCAACATCTTACGTAATGGAATGCTGTTGAAAAACGGGCTTTAAAATCAAAACCAAAACAAACCAAGCCCAAAGTTAGTCGAATTCCTATTATCCTGAACGTTTTACCCATCCATTTATTCCTCTCTATATCTTTCATATCGTTACTTTACATCCAATGAATATTACATAACATTAAACACTTTACACCCTCCTCCCGTATACTATACTGACTAAACGAAAGTGGTCTCTCAAGTTACATCAACTATAAACTGCAACTGAAGTCTGTGTTTCCAATATTTATGAGCTCTTACCAAAAACGCCTTGATAAGGAATATCAATAAAAAAAATAATAGAAGGTAACAGTTTAAGTTTTTTAACAAAAATACAAAAAGAAATGTGTCGATGTCTTTTACAATTTTGTCATATATTTACAAATTATTCATAGAGCAACCGAAATGGTCGACATAATGCACTTGAAATGTGACTATCAGCATGCAATTTTATACAAAAAGTATTGGCATAGAAGTGCTTACTAATTTAACTGCATATCAATGTATTAACTATAAAGAAATAAAAACAGTACAATCGGTGTCAATATGATATTATACACTTCACATCAAGTTTCATGCGAACGGTTAATTCGGACATATTATGTTGACAAATACTTAATTCACCAAAGACAGTTCATTGCAAAACATAAAACTTGCGTCTGGCGCAATACATTGTAAACTTTAATTCTTCTTTAAATTTCTATTATTATGTGAATATTTTTTAGTTCCAACCAAAGCAAATTATGATCACTTGAAAATTTGCCTTCGTGGAAACATAAAACTATAAACTGCAAAGATCATAATTTGTTTAAAGAATAAAACAATGTAATAAATTGTTAATGCATAACTATAATCACTAACAATATCTAATATTGGAGATAAACAATTCATGTGGATAGATAGCGCAATGAAAATCAGATGCTCCACTTACCAGTTATGAACAGTCTATTCCTTTTAATTCATATGATCGACTGCAGCAGATGCTAGGAAACAAAACTGTCCTATAACTAACTCAGAATCCATAACCAGAATCATTATACGGATATTACGCAGTGATTATCACATCTATTAGGGAAAAGCAATTTTGCTGTTCTCTCCTAAATTCATTTTTGTTGCGTGAACAGATTTTCAAAAAAATGATAAAGGATATTACATCGGCAATACTTACTCAGTGAATGATATTGCAGCTTTCATACCCAGCAATTTATAGGCTGAAAATTCCGTTAGTTTTGAATTCCAATAAAAGAGACTCGCCACTACAGTTCACGCAGTATGAATATTCTCTACTGTCATTGCCATTAATTGCTGATTGCACCAAAAATGCGGTCAAAATGCGCCAACAATACGGTCAAAATGCGCCAAAATTCGGTCAAAATGCGCCAACAATGCGGTCAAAATGCATCAACAATCAAAATGCACCAACAATGCGGTCAAAACATACACATATTGTTAGCGATGAGTGTATCAAAAATGAGTGATGTTTCAACTGGAAAAACTATAGGATGCTAAGTCTTTTAACTTCTGGCCTATTTTTGCACAAAATTAACTAACTAGGCCACCGACGACGTGTTCAGAGAAAACTGAAGGACACTCTGAAATAACTTGTCAGGGATTCTAAAGAACTTTCATCGAAACATGGTCAACAATAATTAATTAAACGATCAATTGGTCAACAATTACGGGAGCTATTTACAAAGGTCAAGTACAAAAAAGACACGAAAATATAAATGTGTTTCTTCTGGTATGAAATGTATCGTGTTGCGATGCGCTTTGCCGTTTGTTTCTTGCTTGTTTTGTTATTTGAATGCTTATACAATTTTGTGTCGCGGGGGGAAACAAAGGGAAGCTTTGTCATTGAATGGATCGTCAATAAACCCTTATTATTCTTAAGATTTTATCAAACTTTGCAGTTGTATTTTTACAAAAGGGTCGTTTTCCAAATTTTGTAGGTCAAGGTCAATTTGCGTATCCCTTTTTGTACATAGATTTTGACACTTCCCTTCTTATGATTTATCATCGAATTTCAAATTGAATTGCTTATGACAAAAGGGTCATGATAGCCGCCAAATTTTGTAGGTCAAGTAATTTGACAGTTATGGCCCTATTTGTACTTAGATTGTGTCACGAAAACTTAACTTGGCTATAACTTTGCCACTTAGATTTCTTCATCAAACTTCAAATGGCATGCTTTGACAAGGGTTAGCCGCGAATTTTTAGGTCAAATTCATACGACAAAGTTATCCCTTCTTGGACTGACAAACGTTTGAGAGCACACAAGTTTCTACTAAACCATCTAGTTTTATAAAGTGTTTTTTTCCATATGATAAACAGTGTTTTAATGTTTAACTACGTATGGGCCCACTATTAAAGAATCTTTGCTATACAGTCAATAAGCCACACATTATGTGAATTTTCAGCTAATTTGCATACAAACCCTGAATAAAGATGCATTTTTCTATATCACTGAAAAGGAAAACAAACAAATCGAATATAAAATGTTAATATATGCAGCTAGTACCAGCTGACATCTGCTAAATGAAAAGTTTCAAGTGCAGAAAAATAATTATTGTTTTTTTCAAGCAATAAATATTTGTCATAAACACAAAACATTTACTTTCTATAATATTTCTAAGAAAAATGCCATGGTCAGTTTATATCAAAGTTCATAGAAGTTAAATACTTTTCCTGGCAGCAGTTTAAGATGAAAATGTTTTCATTGGATAAGAGACACATGTGTACAGCTTGATTACTTTTGACGTTTTACTGAATAGAAGAAATGTAAATTTTCTCGGTGAACGTAAATGGGTGTCACAAAAATGAAAATAATTTTCAAATTGGCTAAAAGAGAATAGCAACCAACTCTGTATTTTGGCTTGAGATTCAAATCACTTGTAAAACCAGTTAAGCTTCATATTGTTATTATTGAGTGACAAAAAAGTTAAGATAACTAAAATCTAAAGATTCTTATCGTGTATCAATATACTTAAAATCTATGTATTACGACTCAATCAGTTCTGTCATTACAGAAAATGATGATAATTGATGATCGTGTTGGAATTCCAAACCAGTAAATACTATTAAAACGTGTACGCTTGCGCTTCTTGCATACTTTATGAAGTTAGAACGGATATATTTGGACTGTATGGAGAGGGACAAATCAAAAGAATAATCAATAGTAACCGATTCCAGTCCTGTGCACTTTAGACATTAGGTTTACACCCTCAAAAACTGTTTTCATGACGTCAATGGCCATAGCTTTGATGTAATGTTAAAATTTAATAAAGCATGACATACAGTAGATGCTTTCTTCGTATTTTCAGTAGGGAATATGTTATTTTGTGTTGTAAGAGTGATTAGGATGCTATGTTTTGAATTTGGAAAATAAATGTGAAGTTTAAATGCATGTAATTGTCACTGCTATTCATTTCGTCGATTCTAACACGGAAAGAAGAATCCCTGATCGTTGTCTTGCTGCAGCAATTGACATAGTGTTATGATGTCAGGTAATGAAACTAACAATAGGCGATTAAGCAGTATGGCTGATTTCCGCCATAATATGTTGACGAGTTCTAAATACAACACATGGACCTCGTCTTCTCGTTCAGGTGATTTGTCGCGCATGCGTCTCGTCATGCTACCGAAACGTAAATGCGACCACAGTTAATATCTGATGAACTTATATAATACTTGTCATTTGGACAAAAAAGTACACAGCGTTACAACGCAAGGATGTTAAGAAGTGAATTGTTTGCAGGTCACAAATAATTAGATTTTCGGTACTTCAGTACTGTGTTTGTACAGTGATAACCGGTCATCCAAATGAAGTAATGTACTTCGATGGCGAGTGTATAATCAATCAGTTCTGACAAGCATATGTTCCAGAACATTGGACAAAACTTTTCACACAATGGATTATTACGCTATATTGTTACTATAATCACATTTCTAGACAAATTATTATCAATGCCTTATTGTTACATTCTCATAATATATGGTGTAAACTGTGCTGGTGACCAAGAATGTCGTGCCAGGGACGAAATACCTAATCATATCATTGTAAGGTTTTGAAGTACACCAATTTGAAGAAGAGTTTTGTACAATGATAAAATGTTTACTTATACATTGTATAACACTGCAGGTGAAAATGTGTTTACGCACAAATGTTATTCATAAGAAATTCTATGATACATCATTTTATTCTATGTTTTTCGGTGGTTTATCGAAATATAACGGTGGATTATATTCCGATAAACTCACTGTCCACGCAGTGAAAACTATCAAAATCTTTTACCCGGATTAACGTCAAAAAGTATACCGAGCGTAATGAATGCCGGAAACCATATGACGATGACGTCGTTAAAATGACGTCATGCTTGTGATGCTTTCAGGTGACGTTTCCCGCGATTTTCGGCATTTTATTGAAATAAACTCAGCAAAAGTAGAGTTTGAGACATAAAATAAACAGAAAAATTATTGGTATCGATGTCAAATCACTATAATTTCACTCGTGAACACCAAAAGTAGTTATTTTCACTCGTGGCTGCGCCACTCGTGAAAATATCACTTTTGGTGCCCACTCAGTGAAATTATAACGTGATCTTACACCGAAACCAACAATTATTCTCTATATATCACATTTCGGCTTTTTAAAAACGATGTGAAAACGTTTTATATTCGTAGGGACACAACAGTAACGTCATTCTTTAAAAACTAATATGTCGGGGGAAAAGTTTCAATCTTTTATTGTCCTTATATGGAACAGAAACCTCAACTGTCTTTCTGATTTTTTTGGTAGGTGCTAACATAGAAATCAAACACTTCATATGACCAACGCCCCAAGAAGAGGTTAGCTATTTTAGGTTTCAGGGAATAGTGCAAGATACAGAACGCGTTCCGTTACAGAGACTGCCCCCGCACCCCGCACCCCACCCTTGGTTCTGTAACATGCCCGGTATACAGGACAGATACATTGGATCTCGGTTTAAGGTCTCATCCGAAAAATCATAAGTTATGTTAGTGGAGGAGCGGGCATCGAACCTGCGATCCATGGATAACCATTCCAGCGCGTGAACCACTAGACGACTGATCCGCTCCCCACTGAAATGTGACTCATAGTATTTTTATATACACATTTAATTAGATAGTTTTGGATGTATAAAAGTTAAATGCTAATCTTAAAGTTGTGTAAATCCTTTGAAACGCACTTTTATTTTATGCCATTTTTTAAATGGACTATACATTTTAAAAAGAAATGGACATTTCAACTACCCTCATGCAGTAATTGATTGATGTATAAAAATTACTTCTTTTATTGAATTCTTTGAGAGATTAATTGTCACTATCTAAATACTCTGATCATAGTTTCATAAGCCCGAAATGAGCTTTCGAGTTTATTTCATGAAACAAAGTTATTGCTTAACTCCTTTGGAAAAGTTCTGTCTGTGAACACAGAGGTTCTACACCATGATTAGTTTAGTAAGTGCTGAAATAACACCATTGTTAGTTGCGTGACCTCTAATCACAAAGTAAGTTTATTCAGTCATACTGAACAAAATCGCAGGAAATCTTAATTAATTACAAAAATCTGGATTTTTTTCACACAGAACAATCGGGGTACCATCTTTTAGATACTATTTATGGCAAAAATTGATATCAAATGACTTCCATACAAGAAAAAAGATAGGTAGATAAAAGATAAATCAATAAAAGATAAATTAAAGATAAATCGATAAAAGATAAATTAAAGATAAATCGATAAAAGATGAATTAAAGATAAACAGGCTATAGTATATAGCGTTTAGCAACTCGTATAATCCACTGACCAGATATGAACAGCCTATTCCAATATACTAATGCAATAGACAGCAGCAGATGCTAGAATCCAAAAACTGTCATGCCCGTACAAAGCTGTCATAATGCGAATATTACAAAGTGATTACTGCTTTCATTACAAAAATCCAATATTGCTTTTCCCTCCACAATTTATTATCGTTGCGTGAGCATATTCTCAAAATAAATGATAAAGGATATTAAAACGACAATAATAGCTAAATGAATATTATTGCTGTTTTCACATCGAGCAATTTATAGGCAGGAAATTCCGCAAGTTTTCAATTCCAATTTCTGAGATTCGCTACTACAGTTCGTGCAATCTGAAAATCTTCTTTGTAACGTTTACATTATCTTTACAGTTATCGCAGTACTCAGTAATTAAATATAACATGAACAGTTAACTGATGCTGACAGAAACAGTTGATGATGCTGACAGAAAAGTTAATTGATGCTGACAGAAACAGTTAATTGATGCTGACAGAAACAGTTAACTGATGACTACAGAAACAGTTAGTTGATGATTACAGAAAAAGTTAATTGATGATTGCATGAACAGTTAATTGATGATTACAGTAACAGTTAATTGATGATTACAGAAACAGTTAATTGATGATTACATGAACAGTTAATTGATAATTACAGAAACTATGAATTGATGATTACATGAACAGTTAATTGATAATTACAGAAACTATTAATTGATGATTACATGAACAGTTAATTGATTATTATTGGAACAGTTACCTGAATGTAAATGTGAGTGTAACAAAAATGAGAATATGCCCCAAGCCAAATAGATGTTTTCCTTAGATCTTTCATTTGAATTGAAGCTTCCAGAGACAGGAACATTTTCACAATAGAATAGCACTTGGTCAAATGACATTGCAATTATTTTAAGAACACGAAAAAGTGTATCATTACGAATTTTAGAGTAAAATGTGTTTCCTTGCTTAATGATTAGCTATGTAAATTTCCCGACAGCATGATGGCCCAGTGTTTTTATTTAGTATGAGTTTCTAAATCATGGTCATGTAATATGAAATAATAAAATCATTAAAATATTGTGGATGATGCCAGTAACCGGCACATCATGTTGACTTGTTGGCGAGACGGACACATAACAATGTTGGTAGAACTTATCTTCCAACCCCTTTGAGCTATATGTATAAACACAAATTGTCACTTTGATATTTTAATTAAAGTAATACAAAGTGGCTAAACTAAACTTAAAGTCTTGTTGGTGCGCCTAACAAACGCCTCATCTCGCCTTAACGAAAAAAAAAAAAAAAAAAAAAAAAAAAAAAATAATATATTTAAAAAAAAAAAAAATAAAAAAAAAAAAAAAATATTTTTTTTTTTTGGGGGGGGGTTTTTTTTAAAAAAAAAAAAAAAAAAAAAAAAAGTTTTTTTTTTTTAAAAAAAAATAAAAATTTTTATTAAAGGGGGAAGTTGTTGTTCAGGCCCCGTCCAAATGACTTGTTGAATTGTTGACAATATTAGACGTTCTGTAAGGTTGACCCTTGATGGGTCTACAGCACCTCGTTTTATCAGTGCTTTTGCACTTTCGGAAATGTCCGTGATCTTTAATAGAAATCGATAATTCTTGGTAAACACTCTTTGTGTCCTAATCGATCCTTCGAACTGCTGATAGCAAAATAACATATAAATATCGAACCCGCATATTTGAGAAAAAATGAAGACTTTCTAGTATTGTTATTTCATCAACTTTGCACCGATTATTTCAAGCAGATTCCGGTGATCTCAGTAAATTGATGACATCCGCTACGTATTTGACAATATCTGTTTAATCTATATCATTGTTGTCATTTGGACCCAAGTGTGAATCGATTCTTCATTAATACACAATTTTATAACAAAAGAATGTTGAGAAGCACGACTGTTTAACAAATCATCGATAATTAGATTTCCAGTATTTCAATATAATTGTTGTTTTACGGTAATTACCGGTCATTTAAAGGAATAAATGAACATCGTCGGCGTGTTGTTAATTCGGTTCACACAACCGTTTGATCTAGGTAAATTAGACAGAACATTTCTCATAATGGGTAATTATATGTTTTGTTACCATAGTAACATGAAAAAATTGTTTATTTCCAGGCAAATTATAGTTTCCGATGCCTTTCTCGTGACAGCCTAATACATCAGTATTTCATTAGGGTGAATGCGCTGGTGAACAAGAATAGTTTGCAGAGGATGCAACAATATCTAGTACTATTAGTCAGACTCAGAATGAGCTGCGTATAATTTCATAATGTTTACTTATACTTCAGTGTGTGCAAATTATGTTGTAGTATTTGCGAAGATTTATCATATTTTGGCATTTTCATAGCCAGATGAACATGTTTGAGCGATACAAAACTATATCAAGTGTATATTCAAACATTCAACAGGACATCAAGAGTCTCCAAGTTTGTTTTAGAAAAATAATCATAAATCAATTGATAATATTATAAGTATATTCGTTTCAATGTTGTTTGGATAGGAAAATAACCTGCGGTCTAGCAGTTGTTGTTTTTTTTTCATGCAAATTCAAATTATTAAAGTAATTGAAACCGCTATCTTTAAAAAATTTGAAGTGATACCACATAATATTATAAAGAATTTAAACACAAAATTATTCTTCTTCAAGAAATGAACATTGCCAAATTTAAAATCAATTTATATAAATCTGCACCACAGTTTTATTCCCATTTAATATAGAAAAAATCACCGAAAATCTTTTTTTGACTATCCTGGTCAAAAATTAAAATATGTCCTATATTTTAGGTGTACTTTGATTTATATCTTTCAATTATAGAAATAACTCGACATAACTCTTTTTCAAGGCATATACTCTCGGTATTTAGAACTTGAACAAAAGTAAACAGTGTACATATCAAAAAACATTTAATACAATTTTCAATTGGTATCAATTATTTTCCATAACCTAATTGTCAAAGATTAATGAATTACGTAAATAGATAATGAGATAAAAAGCTTATTCTCCACTTACCAATTATTAACTGCGTGTTCTGTTATATTAATATGATCGACTGCAGCAGATGTTTAAAAACAAAAACTGTCATATAACTAGCTCTGAATCCATGCATCACTATTATTATACGGATAATTTATTATACAATGATCATCGCCCCCATTAGGCACAACTAGTATTCATTTTCTCTGCACAATTTATTATTATTGCGTGAAGAGAATTTCAATCAAATGATTAGAGATATTACAACTGCAAAAAAAAACTAATTAAATTTATTGCAACTTCCATTTTGACGTTTTATAACCTGAAATGTCTCCAAGCTTTGAATTCCAATACAATGTAGATGAAATTTGCAAGTACCGCTCGCGCATTCGGATTTGTTCTTAATAGAGGTTCCAAGTCAAATAATATATGGACTGTCGTATATTTTCAACCAAGTTTATGCATGGACTAAAAAGTTGTTGATGTACACAGTCGTGTTAAGACTTAATAAATTTTGGCATGCGCCTTCTACCGGAAATGACTGAAGTTATTTTAAAAAGCGCTTTCACTGTAGCACTGTCAACACTGATCAATTAACAACAAATGAATCAGACAATTTAAACATGTAAGTCGTGAAAGGAACTATAAAAATAGATATTATGATACACACATACGTCGAGATAGCTTTTTAGAACGACAGATGAATAACTTGAATCGTGATCATGAATGATAAACAACATTTTGTTAATGTCTTTCCATCAATCTCTATAACATGCAAGTGTGCAAATGTATAACGACTTTCATACAGGTGCAAATATGTTCGGAATCCACCATTTCTCTGAACTGTTCGGTCCAAAAGAGGCAATGCTTACTGTTAAAGCGCTTATTTAGTGTGCATGTTCGTTTGTGTTGGTTTGATACGTATCGTGTCGTGGTTGACTGTTGTTTTATTTGGTATGTCTTTAGTCGATGTGAGCACGCTTTCTTTCTTTTGTTTGGTACTTATCGTGTCAAAAAGTATATAATAGTATATGGTTGTTTTATTTGGTATGTTGTTTGTATTGATTATGTATGTCTTGGGACAACTTGTGTTTAGCAGTTTACTTTGATTTTGTATATTTAGTGTCGCATGTAACGTGACTGCATATCAAGCCTTTGTATGTCTGGTTTTGCAGAATGCACTGCCGGTTGTTTAGTTGGGTATATCTTGTGTTTCAGTGTGCCTATTTTGATTTTGAATGAATGGTGCTGTCATGTGTTACTTCTTATGCCCTGGACTCATTTAAAACGAAACGCCACACATTGAAATTAGGCATACATTTTCACCTCATTAACCTAAGTTTGTAAAAAACAATCTTCGGATTTACTTTTAAAGATATTTTCTCGTGTTTACATATATTATAGTTATCACGTAGATGCAGTTCAGTGTTACTGAAAAGTAAAACAAACTTTATAATTAGAAAATATATGCAGCTTTTAGCGTTTGGCGTCCGATAAGTGAAACATTTTATGTACAGAAACTTCCTCCGGTAAAATATTGCTTACACTAGCAAAACATAATTATAATAAGCTCAAATATATATTTTCGCACTTTTTTCTTATTAACGTGTCAGGTGAGTTTATTCAGTATTTCACATTTTATTACATACACAGCTGATATGCTTTGGGTGTAGAAAAATGACATGGTAACTTTTGGTTACGTTTTGAAATATTCAAGGGTATTTTCCATTGAAACGCACTTGCAGTAAATGCAGTTAATGTATATTTTAAATTCTAATATGCCTATGGTATATTTCTATAGTCAATTCGAGTGCATTAATATGATTAAAGCACTCGGAAAAGAAGGCGGGGTTTCAGACATGGAAGTAGCTCCTTCCGACTTTTCTAATTTACTCCCTATAGAAATAGAAATAATATCAGTATAAATACATTAGCCGCATATAAAAAAATTGTTTAAGAACCTAAATATTATTTTTGTTTTATTTTGCGTCAAGTAATCCTTAAAATACCCTCACCTTGTTTTCTTTAAAAAAGGCCAAGAAAAACAGTCATACAATGTTTTGATTCCGGGAGACAAAACTATGAATGAAAACGTTTACGTCATCACACTGACGTCATAACTACACGTTAAAACGTTGTACAGTTCAAATTAACGGTACGCATTTAAATCGATTGGCTGCTTTGTTAGGTTCTGAATCTGACGTCTTCTGCATAATGTCAGTCAGGTATTACTTTTATATTTTATGTATTAGATGATTAAACTAAAATAAAGTTTGTATAATATAGTTATGTTTGATATCTTGAATGGTTGCCCGAATAGGGGAGGGGTGATGTGATTTCCAACAGCCACTATTTATGCTATTTTACACATTACCGCCGAACTGAAAAAGGGTCCGTAGTAGTTACGATAGTTCTAAAAATTCGGCTTTTAAGAATCTAAATAATCTGGGGCTTGGGGGGGTCGGGGAAGGAGCATTGGGTCCCGTCGGTAATGTGCCTGCGTTTTGTCCCTCGGGCTTCGCCCTCGTGAATTATTCGGGGGGGGGGGGGGGGGGGGGGGGGGGTTCGCCCGGCAGGGCATTTCACCCCCGGGGAATGCTTCAATTTCGATATAGGCAGGGGGGGTTATTTCTTAAATGAGATGAACATTTAACTTTCTCGCACTTATAAAATTGACTACAACTTCTGTGGTTCAAAATTTAATGAAATGCATGTGAGGGAACGACCAATTGCAGTCAGATGTTGCATTTGTTGTCACTTTCTAAATTTCAAATACATTCTAACTTTAAAGCTGCTTTTTCCAGAATTGGGTTAAAAATAAGGTTCTTCGAACTGTCTGAAATCAACATTTTTTCGAATTAATCATCAAACAAGAGGGCCATGTTGGCACTATATCACTCACTAACATAAGGAAGTCACTTGTTGCTAACGAAAGTCAATAGTTGCTAAGGAAGTCACTGGTTGCTTAGGAAATCACTGATTGCTAAAGAAGTCACTTGTCGGTTAAAGGCCACCAGCTGCTATGGGCAGTCAATGGTTGCTAAGGGAGTCAATGGTTTCTAATGGAACTCTCTTGTTAGCGGGGAATCAAGTTAATGCTAAAGAAATCAATTGTTCCTAAGGAAGATACTTGTTTCTTGGGAAAGTATCTGTTTGCTTAAGAAGTCACAGGTTGTTAGGGATTGACACTGCTTGCTAAAGAAGTCATCGGTTGCTAAAGAGTCACTGACTCTTAGGGGAAGTCACTAGTTGCTAAGGCACTCACTGGCTGCTAGTGGTATTCACTGATTGCTAGGAGACTAACTTGTTGCTTAGGAAGTCAATGGTTGCTAAGGAAGTCACTTGCCTCTAGTGCAGGTCACTGGTTGCTGTAAAAGTCACTGGTAGCTAAGGAAGTCACTTGTTGCTAAAGAAGTCAAATATTGCAAGGAAAGCCGCTGGTTGCTATAGGAACACACTGGGAGCTGGATTTTTCATATAGCTCTATTTATAAACAAGGGACCAATGCGCGTGGTCAATTTTAACCCCATTGGCATCAATTGAACAAACCTGGTAGAGGTCAACTTGACAATGCTACATGCAAAATATCTAAGCTATATGCCTTGTGGTTTTTGAGAAGATTTTGAGTTGTGTAGGGCAAGGGCAGTGCAGGGCAAATATTGGCCCCAGGGACAAAATTTGGACCAACTTGATAGAGATCAACTTGGCAATGCTTCTTACAAAATATGTATACTCTCGACCATGCAGTTTTCCAGAGTATGAGTTTTTAAGTTTTTCCTATACCAAGTGATCCCCGGGACTGGGTCAATTCTGAGGCCGGCGGCTTAATTTGAAAACACTTAGTAGAGATCTACTAGACAATGCTACATGTCTGATCTCTAGTAATTGTGGGCTGGGAGAAGAATTTTTTTTAATTGTTTGCAAGATTAAGTGACCCCCAGCAGGGTAAATTTTGACCCTGGAGGCATGATTTGAATACACCTGGTAGAGTATCTCTGCCGAGTTTTCATCAACATTGGCTCTGTCAGTGGTTTCAATGGAGATGTCGTTTGAAGCAAACTCTTGATGGATGGAGGGACGACGGACGGACGATGGACATTGGGTGATGGGAAAAGCTAATTCTGGCACTTCGTGCCAGGTGAGCTTAAATGATTCAGATTGCTTAAAATTACATAAGTTTAATTATGGATCAGCTATTAAATAATGCCCGATTCAGAGACAGCATTTTCCTTTCCAAACCATGGGAAATACTTTCAAATAATGTAATGAAATTTAAACATTTCAGTTTGTCTGACATTGCAAATACCACTTCTATATATCTTGCATTTTTAATGGTTTAGCTGATGAAAAGTTAGTTAACTTTTGGGGTCCTTTTGCTTTACAGTGATTCAATAATTATGCGATATAAACTCTTGACCTTTGAAGTGGCTCTTAACAGCACCGCAGGATACGACTTTAGCAGTTACTTAAATGTTCTAATTTCGTATCTTGCTTCATTTCTAATACTGGATACGTCAATACGTAGTCTAGAGAAATAAAAGAAAGGCTTACTTCAGGACCTATTTTTCAAAAGAAACAGATTTTGATAAACAAATACAACATGAAGACGTGCAAGCTGTACGTTCTATTGATGTCTGTGAATCTAATTTCCGCTATCACTAATGATCAAATCATGGATCGATTAAATTACATAGAGGACAGACAAAATGCAGAAAGCAAATTCAGAAGGGAAGATTTTAGTATACTATTTCGTGAAATAGGCAACATAAAAACCATGTTGCAAGCATCCATTGAGGATAAAGTGAAAGATGCTGTTGAAGTGAAAATTCCTGAACAAACACACACAATGTCGGCTGACAAACTGAAAATGTTGTTAAATGGTTTTAAAGAGGGAAATGCTCTAAATGAAAGATTTCGACGAGAAAAACCTGATATACAAAGGCAAGTTCAAGATTTCATGACTGAAACAAAACAGATCTTAGCAAGTCTGAAGGACACACTGAAGGGAATAGAATCATTGAAACAACAAG
>JAFMSR010001972.1:0-24960 GCA_022818135.1 Saxidomus purpurata | reverse complement strand
GTAGCCATTTTAGACATTTAGCAACAAGTATCTGTTTCTAAGGCAATATTAGACTTAAGATAAACGCTGATCACATTATAAAACTTGAGAAACGTTAACAATTATTGCAACGGCGATGCAAAATGATTTCAATATCTTTGGCAAAAGTTTATATCAAAGAACAACTGGCCGTTCAAAAAGGTTGATAAAAACTTAGACCATGAAAAGTAAGAGTAAAATTTAAAAACAGGTAACTAAAATGTTGACTCATTGAAGCCATGTTTATATATCAATGATCTATTTAAGGCAATTACGGGTGTCGAGGTGGTTGGATGAACAATGCATTCAAGTACATACTACACAACAGGGGAATCGATGGTGAATCTTGCTATCCTTATGTAGGAAGGGTAAACAAACTATGTAGTTTATATCTTCATGTTTAAGATAGTCAACATAGTCGTATAATGACAAATCATTAGTAATACAATATTTTTGTATTTTTACACTTGACATGTGAATCTTTTTTTTCTGATAGAAATCATTAATTAGTAATAAAGAAAGGTAAACTTTTGTTCAGTCTACATAAAAAAGTCAAACAATTGTGATGAGTTGGTGATGTAAATTGTTCTGTCGTATATGCAGTACTCTATAATCTAAGTTGCAACAAACCCTTCCTCCTGCATCAATACGTTTCTGTTTTGTTAAATATCGAATTTCAGTAGATATTAATTTGATATTTCAGGATCAGTACTGCAAATACCGTTCCAGCTGTAAGGCAGCTAGTGACAGAGGCTCCAGAAATGTTGGCAAATCTGAACACTCTTTACAAAGCGCCCTGGGAAGTGTCGGACCAATCTCTATTGCTATGGATGTTGGCCACCAATCATTTATGTAATGTTTATTTGTTACTTTAATAAGATGTAAGCTTATGCATATGTCATGTTTCTTTAAAGTTTTCGAGTTGAAAAGCATTCTTAGAAAGTTGATTAGTAGTCAGTATCATCAACTGTGCTCAGTCTTTCCACCATCTACGAATTTATGTTTAGATAAATGTATGATCATAGAATGTTAAAGACTTGCTGGAAAAATTATATCAAAGACTAAGTCTTCTGTTCATTACTGAATCTTTATAGTGTTTTACTGTCTTAATTGTTTCCCAAATCTTCGTGTGTAAACAAATGAAAACAGACAGTCACAAGGCAACAAAGGTGTTAGATACAATGTAGTCGGGCGAGTATTAATCGTTTTGATTATGTTTCTTGCTATTGTTAGATCGATTTATTCTGTGGATTCTATGTATTATAGATCTACCCTATTGTTAACTGATATTTAAATGTGTGTGTACTGTGTGTAATCAAACAGAATCGATTTATTTTTACAGGCATTATAGAGGTGGTATATACTACGAACCTAGATGCAATCCAAGAAGAGTCAACCACGCTATGCTGGCTGTAGGCTACGGCAGTGGCCGAGGAGGAAGTTACTGGATTATCAAAAACAGGTAACTAACTATACGAAGCATAGGCTGACACAAGTTAGTATGGTATTAGGATCTAGATTTACGCTAAAGACACATTGCATCCATTTCGACTCAAATAGAAGTATGCTTAAAATGATGTCTACTCCCCATTTACTAACTGGCATTTATTATTACAATATTATGCAAGTATTTTTACTCGTCTGACCAAAATAGAAACGACGACGCAACTCTTTCCTTTTTGTAGTAACTGTTGTTATCCTTTTTAAAGTTAGAATTTATTTCATACAAATTCACCAGTCCGTCATAGCTTTTATACGCATGATAGTATATTTATGAAAAAACATCAGTTCCAGGAGTGTTCATCGTCTAATAAACAATGACTTGGAGTCTGATAGGCAGTAATTTACCAAGAAGGCCGGAGGGCTGTGTGGTTTAAAACTGCGCAATAGGACGACGAGGAGTTGTTTATTAGACGATAACAACCCTGAAAATGATTTTTTTTCGATTCTTACACTACAAGAGATTACAAAAAGTGAATAGAAGCAAAGCGGTTTTTTTCTACACAGATATTCATTTATTGTCATTCGGCAGGTTTCCCGCGTTGTTTATGACATAATGAAACATAATTGTTTCACTTTTTATATATAAGGACATAATCGTGAGTCATGTTAGATTAATTGTTATGACTAATAGATCGCCTTTCTTAAATTATCTAACTTTAGTCCAGTTCACCACACCTAATATCTTGGGAATAGTTCCATAATGTTCTATTACAATGCTAAACATAACGTAATGTGTGCATCTTCTAGAGGGATGTATACCTTAGGATAAATTTACATTACCCTTTGATGTGAATCTCATTTCAATCAAATTAAAACAGAAATGTCGTTTTTGATAATTCTTACAACAGAAATGTGGAGTTCAAGCTATGTAAGAAAATGTAACTCACTTATTAAATCTTGGTAGTTGTTAGAATTGTAGTTGCCATATACTAAATTACTGCAATTATTTTGTGTAAGCTCAAGCCAAGAAATAGTATATATAGCCGTGCATATCGATGTCAGAATAAACTGTAACATTCGAGCATGCATTCCAACATATCGCGCCTTAAGCTTTTTGCTGACGCGTTTTAAGTTAACTGTTATATCAGTAAGGTATTAGCGATGTTTCGGTATTTTTGCATTTTATAATTCACTTTTTTTATTTCAGTTGGGGCACAAGATGGGGTGCACGAGGTTACGCCTTTGCAGCTAGAAACAGGGGAGATAATTGTGGTATTGCAAGATATGCAAGTTACCCTGTCGTCTAAACGGAACAAGGCTTTGTCATGCTGGATCAAGTGAAATCAGAATGTCAAGTTCTTTCTAAATGATCCTCGTTTTAAAGCATTTATGTCATAGAACGTTGACAAAACCCCATATAGATTTCTTATTTTCATGTTGTACCTAAACTTTATTAATCTTTATATCTACTTTTTAATGTGCTTCAACTCTGTCAGTCAGTTTCCATATGTAGATAAGTTTGACTGCTTAATAACATTGTGTATCTTTCATAATATTGAATTTTGCTGTGTTTATGATTTCCTTTTAATAAAAGGATTGAAGCTAACGGCGTTATTCTGAGTTTGTGTCTTGGATGCGATATTTTTTTTTTCTAAGAACAGTTCACCAAAATGCGTTTTAGTTTTAATACTCTTAAGACGAAAACTTGGAAAAAAACAAAATGATTCTCTGAACTGACTGTGTAACAGCCTTACGCTTAACTCATGACGTAACAAGCATAACGCTTAACTCATGAGGTAACAAGTATAACGCTTAACTCATGACGTAAGAAGTATAACGCTTAACTCATGACGTAAGAAGTATAACGCTTAACTCATGACGTAACAATGCCAGTAATGAATTGTAGAGTATCAGAAGGTTTGATCGAATTTATTCTTGCATACCAGATGGGGATATCTGCAGTTTTTACCAGTGCTAGAATATTAGTTTCTTACATGAGCGCGCGGTTCAGATGGAAATATCCGTCACTGAGGATAACTGTTTTGGCGGGAACGAGGCTCTGCCGAGTTCCCGCGAGACAGTTACCCGAAGTAACGGATATTTCCATCTGAACCAAGTATCTCATGGTAGAAACTTTTTCTTGCATACCGTCTTGCACTTTAAAATAGATATTTAAATACAAACTTATGGAAATGATGCATTTTAATATAAAAACAAACGTAATTCAGATGCTGTGTATTGGAAAGTGACGTCACATTGTTTATAACGTTACGTCACAAGTAATTCACGCGAGTCGTCTTACATGGGGGTGTAAGATGAGATTTTCCAGCACTGGTAAAACTGCAGATATCCCCATCTGGTATGCAAGAAAATCTCATCTTACACCCCCCCCGCCGTGTAAGACGACTTACGTGAATTACTTGTGGCGTAACGTTATAAACAATGTGACTTTAAAATGCATCATTTCGATAAGTTTGTATTTAAATATCTATTTCAAAGTGCAAGACGGTATGCAAGAAAAAGTTTCTGCCATGAGATACTTGGTATTGATGGAAATATCCGTCACTTCGGGTACCTGTTTCGCGGGATCGCGTCAGAGTCTCGTTCACGCCAAAACAGTTACCCTCAGTGACGGATATTTCGGTCTGAACCTCGTGCTCATGAAAGAAACTAATATTATCCTGCTGACATCACATTCAAAGATAAATTTCTTGAATATTTCCAAGAACAAATGCAACATTCAAGCTTGACAAAATGTCTGACCGAAAAGGGTTACGCTAAAAACCCGGACTGCCGTTGCAAACTAAACTTATTCCGCTTGTGCATGACACACAATGGAGAAAGTGTAGTAGACTATTTATTGACATCACAATCAAACTTCATAGATTTGGCCGATTTTAGTCTACAAGATTTTAACGAGTTCTCGAACCATGCTCCGATATCTTTTTCACTTAGAGTTATGTCTGTTCAAGACTCCATCCACAATGAACCGAGAATATTTTATAGATGGAACCCTACACATCGAGATTCTTTTTTGAATGACATTTCCGCCGATATACTAAACCTTGAAGCAACCTTAACTGACCAAATAAATAATAATGATTGTTCAGATAGTTTGAACAAAACTTTCACAGATTTTTTTACTGAGAAAGGCAAAGTGTATTTTGAAAATAAGTCGATGGTACGTGGTAGCTCGTTTTTGCACAAAGACTCACATTATAAAAAATGGTTTAATGATGAATGCAAAAAGAAGCGCAATCTGTATCTTCAAGCAATATATGAGTTTAATTTAAATAAAAATGATGATACTAGAAATATCCTGTACGAAAAGAAACGAGATTATGAAAATACATGTAAAAAATGTAAACGAAACTTTAATAGAACCCTTGGAAAAACAATGAATGAAATGAGAAGAAAAACTCCACGTGAATTCTGGAAAATGTTTAAAAAGAAATCTTCAAACCCAAATGCTGATAATATAAGCGTGGAAGAATTTTATGATCATTTCAAAAATCTGTCATCTAACCCAAATGTAAATGAAAATATAGCATGTGATGAGTTTTTGTCACAGTACGATAGTGATGACTCATTTGGAGCTTCTTTCACTGAATTAGATGATCCAGTCACAAGGGAAGAAATAATCTCGGCAACAAAACGATTAGGTTGTAACAAGGCATGTTCACTTGATAATATATTGTATGAATATTTTAAAGAAAGTATCAACATAACTGTTCATTCAATTGAATTATTTTTCAACCATATTTTAAACACAAAGGTATTTCCACGTAGCTGGTCGACAGGAGTAATGATACCATTGCATAAAAAAGGCGAGTCGGCGGATACAAACAATTATAGAGGAATTACATTGATAAGCTGCTTTGCTAAATTATTTACTGTAAATGAAAGACTGAAACGTTGGGCAAAAGATACTGACTTTTTAACTGATGCACAGTTTGGTTTCCAGCAAAATTATAGCACAGTTGATCCTATTTTTATATTGCATGCAATTATAGAAAAACAAATTAGTAACAAAAATAATTTGATGTGCTGCTTTGCAGATTATAAAAAGGCCTATGATTTAATAGATAGAAGTTGTTTATGGTATAAGTTAATTAGGTCGGGAATAGATGGAAAATTGTTTTCAATTATACGCTTTATGTACGATCACGTTAAATTGTGCGTAAAACATTTAAATAGCCTGTACGATTTTTTCAACTGTGAAGTCGGTCTTTTTCAAGGGGAAATAACCTCGCCTATATTATTTTCTCTATTCTTGAACGATATTGAATCGTATTTGCAAGAAGATTTAAATGGTGGTTTAACATTTGATTAGATATCTATTGATATGTTGATGTATGCTGACGACGCTGTTCTTTTTTCTGAAACTAAAGAAGGATTACAAAACTCTCTAAATAATTTGGAAACATATTGCAAAAAATGGAATCTAAGGGTGAATGTTGACAAGACCAAAATAGTTGTTTTTAGAAAAGCAGGAAAATTACGAAAGGAGTATAAATGGTCATATGATGGAAAAGACATAGAAATTGTTCAAAGTTTTAATTATCTAGGTATTGTATTTTCTAGTGGTGGATCATTTGTACCAGCCACAAATACCCTATGTGGAAAAGGCTTATAATAAGAGCTATGAATTCTTTGCTTAACATTACAAAAGAGTTAGATGTTTCCATAGAAATAATGTTTAATCTCTTCGATGCATATGTGTTATCAATTTTAAACTATAGCTGTGAAGTATGGGGCTTTGGCAAGGCAGAAAATATTGAACGTGTTCATAAGAAATTTTGTAAATGGGTATTAAATGTTAAAATGTCGACAAATACCTTATCACTGTACTCAGAGCTAGATAGATTTCCACTTTATATAGAAAGGTATGTAAGGATAGCAAAATATTGGATAAAATTACACGGAGAAAAAAGTAAAAATTGCATTTTATCATCTGCTGTAGTCAGCCAAAGAAATGATATCATAAATAATCAATCCGTTGTTAATTGGTCATCTAATGTTCGTGATATGTTGCAACATGCAGGGTTTCCTGACGTCTGGATATTCCCAGAATCGGTTAGTGTAAAACATTTCATTCCTCTGTTTAGAGCACGTCTTCGTGATATACATATATAACACAGTGGCGTGCAGATATGTCGCTATGTCCATCTCTACAGTTGTATAAAGAAATGAAAGTTTGTTTTGAAAAATCAATGTATCTCAGCTTATTAGATAATGTAAATCACAGAAATGTTTTAGCTTAAATAATTATTCGGTCTCACAAATTACAAATTGAATCAGGAAGACACAGGGATATTGAAAGAAGTCAAAGAAAATGTACATTGTGTACGACCAATAATACCGAAGATGAATTTCATTTTATACTGATATGCCTTATGTATATTGATTTTAGAAGTATATATATTTCAAGGTACTTTACAATTAACCCTAGTGTTTATAAATTCATACAATTGTTAAATTCAGATAAAAAAATCAGTATTGCGAAAGTTGGCAATATTTTGTATCAGAGCGTTTGAAAGGCGTGATAATAATATGGAGTAAAACGTCTCTACCAGTATTTATTAGTATAAAAGTCAATGTAATAAGGGTATCATATTGTGTTTTGTATTGTGACCTTATGCTTTTTATGCACTGTATAATTATGTTGTTATCTCATTCACGCAAATTAGACCTCATAGTTGGTAGGATTTTGTTTGTTTATCCACTGTCAGTCCAATAGATCAATAACATTAGTTTATATTCTGCAACTATTAACACTGGATTTTAAAGGCAAGAACGCATCGGACTTTATAATATATATTAGGCAAGAATATACTGTAAATATAATTCTGTTCTATGATAAGTAGGTAACTACTGTGTTACTGACACTCTCAAACTTTTACAAAAGACGACTTGTTTATTCAAGAAACTATTTAAACGTTGCTTGACAGTATCATTCTTTTTGATAGTTTACATTTTCTGATATGTTTATTACTTCTTAACGCATGCATTGCTCTTTACATGTATGTTTTATGTATGTTATGACGATGAGTAAGGTGCTCAAGTCAAAATAAACTATATGTTCTGTTCTGTTCTGTTCTGTTAATTGTACAATCTGTATGATAAAGCGTGGGAAGTGGTGGCTTCTTGATACGGATTACTGACCTAACAAACATTACTAATAATCAATCTTACTAATTAATTCACTTTTGATATTTGTGTACTAAATCTCAAGCCAAGACTTCATTTATTGACGCGGCACCATGGCACTGTAAATCTTAGCTGATTTGATGTGGAAGGAACGATCCTTTTTTGTCTGTTTCTAAAAAGATGTATTTCATCTTGAACTCTTACCTAAAATATTCTGCTTTTATAAAACCAATATCAACATTTGCGTAAAGTATCATTCATTATGGAGTGAGATTCAAATAATTTTAACGAAAATGACTTAGATCTATCCCTAATTAATACTGACAACTTATAAACGCCGGTTGCCAAGCTAATAAAGAATGTGTGTATGTGTGTGTGTGTGTGTGTGTGTGTGTGTGCGTGCGTGCGTGCGTGCGTGTGTGCGTGTGTGTGTGTAAATATGACCCCTCTATGATATATTTAAAAACGGCAATTATAATCTCTGCATGGAAGAGCCAACAAAAGTATACATATTTTGAAGAGGCTTGGAAAGTGAAATATGATCTAATGATCGGTTATACATTTTCTTCCACATTTATATATCGTACATGATGGTGAAAAAGGCTGAATCTCAGGGAATGAGGGACTGAAAATGTCAAAGATTGAGAGGTGCAAGCAAATGTGAAAACGTATCCACGTAAGGTTTACTTACATGCTTTGAACGGGTTGAATTTTCTGAAAGAGTTGAATTCTCTGCTTGAAATTATGTATATTTCATGAAAATTTATCGCCAAAAATATTGGCCGCACGATGTAAACAAAGAACAACGGTGTGTGAACCCTGTGATAAAAAGATCGGCGTGTTTAATGAAGTGATCGTTTTTGTGTCGCTCTTTCGGAGAAAAGGCAGTACATAGGGATCGCTTTGTCCGTCAGTCCGTCGGTCTGTCGGCCCGTCCGTCACAAAAACTTAACGTTGGCTATTACATTGCCATTTCTTAAGATTTCTTCATCAAACTTTCAAATTGTATTCCATATGACAAAAGGGTCTTTGTAGAACAAGGTCATATTTGACAGAGTTATGTCCCTATTTGTTCTTAGATTTTGTCACGAAATTACAAGTTGTAAGAGGGCGACACAAGTGTTCTACTGAACACCCATCTAATATACCGAACAATTAGTAAAGGGGTCACAGTAAGGGAATTGTTTTCTATATAAAGATGTATTATTGTTTTCAATAAATACTGTAGGCCTACTGCCGACAGAAACGTTGAAATATAGTTGGGAATGGACATGTTTTATGAAGAAATAGTTCAGACTAGCACTCTCATGCCATATCATTTATGTATTTATGTTATACTCTCGGCTATAGAAGGGTCTAATACAAAAGTGTTTTCAAAGTAACTGACGTGTTTTCAGATAGAAATAATCCTCCGACTTCACTACAACTATACACATACTCAGACAATGTGTGTAACTCGATCAGTGTGTTAAATTTATCACAATTATTTTACTTATTTAATCCCTCAGGACTGTGTTAATATGATTAAAGGGAAAGTCCCTACATCTAGCACATTATATTCTCGAAATATAGATAATGCGTTCAATAAACGTAAAATGATAAATAAATACAATGTTGAAGAACAACGTATATATATCATTTAAGCACAAATAATCAACATAGAGGCCTTTTGTAATAGATCGTTATCCATCCATTAATTGTACAACAACAACTTTACATTTGGTACTGAATGGTTTACGGTACTGCAACCTATTTTAAAACGCCGATTTTACCGATAATGACTGGAATAAATAGCTTAAGGTGATCACTGCTGAAAATCAAAATAACAAGATATTTTACTGACCCTGTTTTTATTTGGAGACTATCATATTGCTAGTTAATTTCTGGAAAAATAATGAATGGTCATTGACTTAACTTTTTCGCAATATTATTTTTTAGTGATCAAGGTGCTAAATGGAAAATTAGCTAGAATTCTGGTATTGTAAACGTTTATGTATGTAGTGTATTTTTCAGAATTGTTATCAAAATTTATATTTTATTTATGTAATATGTCATGCTTTAGGAAGAAAAATTAGAGATATTGGTATCTGTATAAATATGACTCTCATTATCATTACCCCACCCACTTTAATAACATTCATTTTTTCAATATTTGATAAAATTAATGAATAGTTTCATGATAAAGGAATATCAAGGTTTTTCAGACAGTTTGCCTACAGTTTGATAAATATCTTTGTTTTAGAACGCAAAAATAAAAAATGGAGGTCAATGTTCATACAAGAAATTTTCAATAAAATCTGACAAAAAATGTGTTTCAATTTCGCCGAGCTTTGAGATATGACGGCATAGGTCTGTAACAAAAAACTGTAACAAGAACTTGTTATTCCTTTATATTTATATTCTATTAATCCGTCATGTTATTAACTTTGATTAAAGTAAATATCTGAAACAATTTTAGAGAAATGACTTTTTGTACCCCTACCCTTATTTTGGCATATTGCAAACTTGGTCAGTTTAGTCACAACATCTGAGGTCAAAATATTTTTTCTCAAAACTCTTCAATTTGTTTGCATTCAAATATTCCTATTGTGCCTAAGTTCACTACTGCATAATTGTTTTTTTCCAGGTAAATCATCATGTTTGAAATATAACAAACGTATATTTCCGGAGGTGCTAAAATCCAAAACCTCACCTCAATACTGCTTGTAAATATTTTATCATTTATACTTTTGAAGTTATCTAGTTTGACACCAGTTATAGGGAGAGTCTCTTTGAAGCTGAACATACTTTGCACAATTCTTTACCAAGAAGACTGACGATTATCATATTGCCATGCCCAGTGAACAAACATAAAGCAATAAAACACTCGCAGTGTTCAAGTTTAAAGCTAAACGGCAAAGATGTGTTTATCGGAACACGAGGAGATCTTGTTGCTACAACACCCTAGCCATAACTATAAAGCACGATTTAGTAAAGATTTGAAATGAAAATAGAAAAGATTGAAAAAATTAGACAATTTTATTACAGATAATTTATTCCGCGATTTTCCAAAATTTTGTAGCATAAAAGACAATTTATAAAGGATACAAAACATTGACAGTTTATATTTCGACCAAATTATATTTAGAATAACAAGGACCAAAGATATAACACAAAAAACCGTAAGAAAAAAAGCTTTATTTAAACAAAATCGGCAAAAAAACCCCTTTTCTCTATCTAAATATATAAAAAACACATGTATAGAATATTACTACAAATACCTACTACGTGACAAACCCGGTATAAAGCCGACATCTTGACATGTGACGGAAGCTCAGTAGATTAGATAGTTATTAGTCATTTTATAGAAATATGTGAAATTAACAAATTTTTACTTTTCAGCGGTTCTAGTGTCTGAGTAAGAAATTTGATACCTACATAAGAAAAATAGTGTCTGTGGCGACATACCATTATAACCCACGCATATACAAACCCCTGGTGATTACAAAAACAAACATACAACTAATAAATGTCCAAAATAATCACCAGGACAATGACTGGAAAAACGTAGAAAATAGAAATAATCACAATTAATGACTGCTTAAACAAGAAAATGCATACTTAATGCCCTATAAAAAGTCATAACTAACCAAACACAGTGATTGATCCTATAACTAGATACCCCAGACATTGCGAAAATGCATAAAACACTACTTATTTCCTAAATGGAAGCAGTAATCTACTGTCAAAAAATAGCCGGATCCAAAAAAGCCAAACGCGCACCTGTTATAACTCCATCCGGTTCATGCGCACTAAAAGTCGCAGTAGGTCACCCAAAACCAACAAGTAGGTCAGGTCAAGTAGTACGAACAGCAATGTTAATCTTAAAAGCATATCTAACTTTCGCAATTATATTTTCGAACCAATAAAGATGTGTAATATAAGATCAAAACTACATTAAGAACAATCTTACTCAGGCACGAAAAACCCAATCACTCACAACAAAGAAGATGTGAAAAGTACTGGTTAGTCAACCAGGATCAGGAATAGTAGTTCACCAGCATCTGTCCGAGGACCGAATCGCCGATCATGCAAATCATGATCTACACTTACGCCTTTTATTATTTATAAGTAAAAAATAAAACAGATTAACAGATTAAAATTAAAATTTCCTTCTGAAACAATTAAAAAGAATTTCTCACCAAAATTCCACAAAACTTCAATAAAATTTCTATTTTACGAACTCATGATCTACAGCAACATTCATATATTTAAAGACAAATTTTGGCATTTTATCTAATTTATGATACAAATGATTCAAATAATTACATTAATGACTGTGCTTTTTCAACAGTAGTAGACCGAACTGGCGGCCATTAGCACCCTGCTGATTGGTTATATCATTTTTGTCTCTCCTGGCTCAATGGGTTAATTCGCTATCCGATTTTTGCTTCTAGCTCCGGTAGTTAGAAGTCTCTTTATAATTTTCTATTGTACACCATTATAATTAAAGAAGTAAAGTTAACAAGTAGCCTGTGCGGTTGCTGGCTTATTTGGCTTTTAAGGGGTTTTTATATTTTCAAAATTTCAGAGTAGGAACATAAGTCAAACTTTCATGCATACTTTTTAACTTGTTCAAATAAGTAAAACCATCTTTTCGGACAACATTTTATTCTATCATTCAGGACAATTAAAATTTTTATCATCACAAAAAGCTAAGCAAAATAAAAATAGGACAACACTTTATTAAAGGGTTTTACTTTACAAAACAAACACATATAACATCTAGTATCAAAATTTTCTAAAAACTGTTAGGCTACCACGATCCAGACATACAAACTAGGTCCATCACATTAGATCTCATTGGTCGCCGTGATTGGCCTACTATTTGGTAACCAATCAAATACAACCTTTGGCTATACTGGCTGGAAATTGCAGTCAGGTAAATTTCTCCTATTTCTGGCTTCAAAATTTTATTTTTTAGGCATGACGGGAGACATGCCGGGGTCTCATCCAAATATTAAGCTAACATAAGTGCTCTTTTGGACGGACCTTGATAAAATTCTCATCAAATCAAATCAAAACCCGTTAACACACGTTTTTTCTCCTGTTAAAACACCGGCAAAATGGGCAAAAACAGCACATTTTATGCTAGAATTAGTATTAACACATAAAAAATAAAAACAAAGCAAAAATAAACAATAAAAAAAAAACTTCCGAAATCATAAAATATAAAAAGTGAAAACGGTGCATAAGACAGTGTTACAATTAATTCTAACATGACTCACGGTTTTGTTTCTATATACAAAGAATAGAAAAATTATGTTATATTAAACCATAAACAACGCGGGAACCGATATGCTGTAAACATGACGTCATATTCCGCCGCATGACGTTAAATATGCATTCGCGTAGAAAATAAAGCTTTGCATTTATTCATCTTTTGTAATATCTGGTCATGTTAGAATCGAAATAACATCCTTTTCAGCGTTGTTATCGTCTAATAAACAATGAATTGTCGTACTGATTCGCAGTTATTAACCACTCAGGCCTTCGGCCTTCGTGGCTAATTACTGCGTATCAGTACTCCAAATCATTGTTTATTAAACGACTAACACCGCTGGAACGGATGTTATTTCATAAATAAAAAAGCCATACTCTCAAAATAACTTATAAAAAATAAAATTATCTGTGCAGGATTCGGACCCATGGAACCTTGCATATAAGTAAGGCATCTTACCACAACGCCACTATATCTGCGGTGTCAACTTCAGTCGGTGAAATGTATTATTTTTGATATGATAATCAGTTGAAACAACGAAAACATACCGAAGATGATTGGCGAAGATTAATGATTGTCGCACAATACCGTCTAGGGTCTCAATTATTTATTGTTTCATGATTATTGTGATCAGCTAATCCGGCTTATGGTGCATTTGTAACAAAATATGGAGGGTAGTCCGGCAAGAAATCTGCATCTACTTTATTCTTGTCGAAGAACACTTTTATCCAATTGGAAGGTCGCATCACGAATTTTAGTCTAATGTCCGTCTCATGTGCAGGATCTTTTAATATTTCATCATTATTAGAAATACGCATGTATTCTTGTACATGGAATAAAAGTAAAATTGTCGGGTAAAATTGTGACATAGTACATTGTATATGCTCTTAACTTATTTCTACTCCTGGACTAATGTCTTCTTACATGAATAATGATTTCCGTATCCCTTCCCTCATATTGTTTTGATCATGACAGTGACTTTGTTGAGATAATACACTGTTTCTATGTAAACAGTTTTAAAAAAAGATTGCTAAAGCAAATAGAAAAAAAATGTTGCCTTTTTTCCTTTCAAGTTATAAATCAATATCCTGATCGAACAGAATAAAATTGTATAATTAGGAAATAGATTTCACTTTTGAGTGATATAACGGTTAGTGTATCACTGTGGGGAGTGTAAATGCGTAGTAATCTAATCACGGAGGCCGGAGGCACAGTGATATAATAACCGGTATATCACTCAGAAATAAAATCTATTTCCATTGTAACACGTTAATCAATACAAAAAAAATGTTCGATGAGGTACTATTTGCTGCGCTTTCATGAATTCCCTGTCTTGAAACTTGTAGTTTTCCGTGCATTCCTTGCATTTCGTGAAAAGTTGGCTGTTCTTTTTTACTCCTCAAATAAAATGCTATTCGTCTTATTTTTGTTGTTTCTGATATTGCTGGCGATACCGGAAGTGCAGAACATTTCACTACGATTTGTTTCACATCACGTGAATTAATTCACAACAATACCAGTCCAAGTGTATTAGCGCATGCACACACGTAGATGTTGTGTGAAAATTACACGGGAGGAAATTTCAGCAGTCAAAAATAGTTCCGGACGCCTAGCGTGATATACTTAATAGTTTTATCACGCTCAAATCCTTCTTTGTGTATATAGGAGAAATTTCCAATAGTGTTAGAATAATCATTTAATCGTTAATTGTTTTTATCTAAGTGTTGCACGACTTTAGATGAAAGGTGCTTTTACTGATTAATGTTATATGTAAAGCAATTTCGGATATAGAACCTTCAGTGTCAGTTGAAGAAAACTGATTATGGTTATAGTAAACATAATAATTTTCAAGCAACGGAAAGTATCTAAATTGCTACTTGACTGTTTCAATCATCTCTTATCGAACAATTAAAGGGAATGGCAAATTAGCCGGATTCTAAATGTTTTAAAGGACGAGTCACGAGGGGATGATTATCAGATATATAACTTTCACTTACTGCTTACATCTGTTTGTTTTTGTTTGTGAAAGGCGTCAACTTCTCGACCAATAATTTTATATATATCGGATACATCATTATTAAGATTCAAAAGCCGGACCTGTTAGCGTTTAAAAGGGCGAACTCATCACTCACGTGCGACACAAGAAAGGAGTATCAAAATGGTATGTTTAACGCTCAGAAAATAATGTTAAACTTATCGAATGTGTTTATTTTGTCTGATTTGCGACTTGTATTGGTCATTGATTTTATGGGTTTTTTAGTTGATTTTAGGTCATTTTTTGTCATTTGAATAAACAGATAAATAGCAGTATATCTTTGCCTGCATCAGCTTTATGTCTACTTTAGTAGATTTCTGCTAAACATATAGTAAAATATGCGGAACAACTAAAGTGTCTTTTTTGAGCAAATTTTTTATTCAATCAATTATAGTTACAGGGAAATTGATAATTTTAAATTATTTTATCTCATTGATGTCGAACTGTTAAACAAAATATGTTGTTAAAAAATTAATTACATGTTAAAATAGCAACCAAAAAGATAATCTGTATAAACGAGTCAATATGTCTTGGTAACGTTATCGCATACATTAGTAAACAATTGCCGAAGTTATTCTGTTGCAGTATGTTTCAAATTTTTATGTTCAGGAACTTCAATGCTTATGTTAGAACAAACTTATCAGGATTTATTTTACTATTACTTTGAATCTGGAGAAAAGTGTCGTAAGCATTGCACATGCTACGATGGCGTTCAGATATTGAGATAAATTTGCTGTATTGTGTTGTTCGTGTGTACGTTTATTCGTTTCATCTTGACAAGTATAGTTGTCAAACGTTTACATTAATTTTTCGATTTACGTTTAAATGTACTCGATGTTTATAACAAAGATTCGTTTTCTGCAAAACACAAAACAATGAAATTGAGGTCTCTAGTTTGCAACTTATTCAAAACACAATAGCATTACCTTTGTCATACTCGCTTCAGATTCAGTTCGATTAAGCTCAACAGTTCTTTAATCTGACACCAGTCCATAATACTTTTCAGGGAAAACTTATTCTGACAATACTTGCTTCCTGTGTTGGAGTTAGTCTGGCTTTGAATTCGTGGGATCTGCCACAGACTGATCTACTTTCGTTCGTTAATGTGGAGTTAGACCAGGAATGGATGATATTTAAGAAGACGTACAATAAGACATATGTGGATGCTAATGAGGAAGTAAGAAGGTAAGATAATATACTTTATGAATTAGAGTTATCACAAACACGGTTATAATTGTAACCTTCCAGACATAAGTAGGCAAACATCATTATGTAAAAAGGCTGAAAACAATTAATGACCAATAAATGCAAATGATGAATTCCAAAAGCAAAGTTTGAATTAGCTGTCTATATGTCTAAACTATCGTGCCCCTCTCTTTTTTAAATACTGTACGACAAACCTAAAATAGTTTGCATAAATTTATTTATCAGTGAGAGCAAATGATTCGGAGCGTTTTGAAGTACAGTAAACTCCGTTTATAACGAACTCCTTGGAACTATTAAAAAGTGTTCCTTATATTCGGAGTTTGTTACATCCGTTTAATATTTTCATATAGAATAAAGAAAGAAAATAGATCGGGCAGAGAAAATGTGTTCCTTATGATATGACTTTTCTTCAGGAAACCTTTTGAACACCCATCGTTAGTCTGAATGCGAATAAAATACAGGTAACGATAGACCTTTGTTGACAATTGATGAGCAACAGTCTTTGAAACGTTTATATATTGTTCTACTGCAGAAGAAAAATATGTTAACAATTACAGTTTTGAAAAGTTCTTTCAGATTTCAGAAAAAAAACCTAAACAAATAAGTGTGTACTTTACCACGCAAATAGCCCACGCAGTACGTGAACCTTAGAAAAGTTATAAGCCGGAAATAAAATGCCCTTACTACGATATTAACTATATTTAATCCATTCATCTTTTTCAGACGCCTGTATTGGGAGGACACCACAAAGTTCATTGAAGAACACAATCTCAAATACGACCTAGGAGAGTCTACGTACGCACTTGGAGAAAATGATTTTTCTGATATGGTTTGTTTTTACTCGGTGATGTGATACACATGCATGCCAAATGTTTTGTGTTAGTTTTTTTAGGATTGTGACTGGTCTCAAAGTGGACAAAATCTGATTTCACTCTCCTTTAAAGAACAAAAGTGTTGTTTTATGCATTTCAGTTTTTCCATGCATGTATCTTTGCTTCATGATAGCTAATAAACCCAGGAACCTTTAAAGGACACTCTTGTCAAGAAAGCAGAACTGATATAGTCTATGAACAAGTCAAGATTTGATCTCATAACAAATAAGTATTACATTGTGTGAGCGCATGAAAACTGATATTTAAATGCATTTGAAAGTCCAAAACTAAATGTTTTTATATCATTGTGGCTTTATTTTGATAGGCGGAGGACGAATTTGAGAAAATTTATATGCAAGGTCTCATTGTACCGGAAGTAGAAGAATATTATCCGGAAGCGCTCACTGAACCGGATCCGGAAGCTCCCCTTGAACAGGACTGGAGGAAGCATGGTCTTGTTTCACCTGTTAAAAATCAGGTATAAATATTAATTCTTTTAAGATTTTACCTTTCAATTTAACAAGGAAATAGAGAGAAGAAAAGTAATTAGATCTTAGGTCAATACCTTGAATTTCAAAATGATTTTAACTTGGATGCGAAAAATCACAATGCCAATAGCAACACTGTATAGACTAAAGCTAGTTTAATTTCTTTCCTCCATTCACAATGCAAATTGAAAGATATCTACAGTGTCTTAAGAATTCGATATAAATGTTATTAAACAAACCAAAAGTACACTTAAATAGTGCTAGACCACATGTTGCATTTTTACATATTTTTTTTTTTGCAACATGTGTAAATCAGGACTTCGGGCAAGTAGAATTTATAAGCATTCTCTTCCAGGGACAATGTGGCTCATGCTGGGCATTTTCTGCGGTGGGTGCACTTGAAGGACAAGACGCGAAAAAACGTCAAGGTCATATACAAGACATGTCAGAACAGAATTTGGTTGATTGTGCTAATTACAACTATCGTAAGTTGGTCCCGCCCAAACATCCCTAAGCAGTATTATTGACAAGACAGTTCAACAGAGTGTGTTTTAACAAACATTCACGTGATGCATGCACCATAGATCAGCGAATCAGCACATGCAATTTTTTCCAAATATGTACAGCTTTTGAGATGAAAATCCTCGGATTTTTTGGCACACCTTTCATATTTACCGAGGATTTTCTCTTCAAATGTGATAGATCTACCTTTGTTTAGGAAACAATTTTAGGTAGCCGATTACCATTAAATATAGGTAAGGTGAAACCTTAAATGTTGTAAACGGGGGGGGGTGGACCCGGTGAAATATCCATTAGCCGTTACTTACAAAGACAACTGAAAAGGCTTTAAAAAAAAATCATGTATTCAATATATGGTGCTATAGCCTGGGGGGGGGTTATTTTTTTTTTTTTTTAAAGAGTCCATTAAATCTATCCATGTGTTGTTTCCATGCCGTTGTTTCACGGGGGGGTGGGAATCGGGAACCTTTTCTGCGGGGGGGTAACAGGCCTGTCAAAGCCTTTAGGCCCAGGCTTAAACTATTTTAAACGTCGGAGGTTGTACCCTGTGAAATAGGTTCTACCAGTTGTCCTCCCTTTGTTAAAACATCAGTGGTATTAATACGTCAAATTTGGAGAGAGAAAATGAGAAACTTTGTAAAATGATTGACCTGGCAATGTTACGTTTGAGACCAGTTGACGAGTAAACTATAAAATATTCTTTTCCTTGCAATCTGAAAGCAGACCATCTCAATCCCCACACAGTAAATCGAGTCCAGCTTTTTACGATACTCTTTTTATACAATATTTTTAGACAATTACGGCTGCCGCGGAGGATGGATGAACAATGCCTTCCGGTATATAAAAGTAAACAATGGACTCGACAAGGAAGAGTGTTATCCTTACCAAGCAAGGGTGTGTGTTTTGTTTGTGTATATCTATTTATCTAGTTTACAGAATGTATAATAATAACTCATTACCAGCTGTTTTCTAATAGACACGTGAGATATGAATAATTGTATCATGGCTAATGCATTATTTATAGGAAAACAATTTACTGCATTTCTGATAATTTGCCATGTGATCTATCTGTAATAGAGAACATGATCTATCTACAATAGAGAACAGTTACAATAGCACAACAGAGCAAATGTGCCATAATACAAACTAGATAAGAGTATTTCTGACTCGAATAATAACGTCCTTAAATATAATAATTTGGTGACGCTAATTGTTCTGTCGTGCATGCTCGAAAGTAAAAAAAATACAAGTCGCGATGATAACCTAACCCTCCTCTTGAAACAGTAAGTTCAAAAATGTCCAGTGAGTAAGATTATAACTGAGATTATAACTTGATATTTTAGGATCAGCATTGCCAATACAGAAGCAGCTGTAAGGCAGCAAGTGACACAGGAGCAATTAATGTGGGTAAATCGGAGCACTCTTTACAGAGCGCACTGGCAAGTGTTGGACCAATCGCTATTGCTATGGATGTCAATCACCGCTCATTTTAGTAATATACAAATATATACACATTTTCTTAGTAGAACACTATAGGTGTAATGTCTCTCGTTCCCAGCTTCACTGCAATGAAGGGGCATGTAATATAAATAATCGCCAGCGTTCCCTTTTCCCAATGGTCATATACTGTTTGTTTCTGTTTCCCGGTGTTTAACGCCGGATTCACCTGTATTTCAGTTCTAGTTTGAAGTACTAGAACTAAAGAATAGCATCCTCCGTAATAGAACTTACCAACTTTGTTTGATGAAAATATATCTGTAGCAGGGCTCAGAAAGTCTCATAAGTGTAGCCTATAAATCAAGCAGACTCATTTGTGTAGCCTATGAATCAAGCAGACTCATTTGTGCATGCTGTAATCAAGCAGACTCATTTGTGTAGCCTATGAATCAAGCAGACTCATTTGTGTATGCTATAAATCAAGCAGACTCATTGGTGTATGCTATAAATCAAGCAGACTCATTTGTGTAACCTATGAATCAAGCAGACTCATTTGTGTAGCCTATGAATCAAGCAGACACATTGGTGTATGCTATAAATCAAGCAGACTCATTTGTGTATGCTATAAATCAAGCAGACTCATTTGTGTAGCCTATAAATCAAGCAGACTCATTGGTGTATGCTTTAAATCAAGCAGACTCATTTGTGTAACCTATAAATCAAGCAGAATCGATTATGTTATTCAATGAACAAAATTTTGATACAGTTACTACAAAAAAGGTATATTCTGGGAACCTAGATGTAACCCAAGCAGGCCCACTCATGCTATGCTGGCAGTAGGCTACGGCAGTGGACGTGGAGGAAGCTACTGGATTATCAAAAATAGGTAAATAGAACACACAGGATTTTAGGATTTGTATTTTCAGTACAACTTCACAAACTAGTACTTTATTCCATTTCGACTATTTAAAGCCGTACTCTGATCAAAAGGAAGTGGTTGTGTTCTTAGACAAGACATACATGTACAAGTTCCTTATATCTCTCTCTCTCTCTCTCGCTCTTCGAGGTTGATTTGAGGTTGATCCCATCTGGAGTGAGTCTCGAGAGTGATTAGCATAAGTTGTAAGAAGTTTTTGCGCAATCGAGAAAAGATAAATTAGTATAAAATAAAGGATTTTTCTTCCTCATTTGCTTAATGGCGACTATTGCTACGATATGTTGCGTTTATACTCAGACCACGATTAATTTTTACTTTTTCATACTAACAGGTGATGTCAGATGTAAAGTTTGATATTCTCTTCAATAAACTCACAAACCACTTATCACAGCTTGAACCTCTGGGTAATGCTGGCAGTTTAAAAAAGATAATAACAGTTCGCCGTTCTATAATGTTCTTGTTTTAGGGTCTACACTCTGATCTGTTTCACCGTACAAGTCACAGTTGGCAAACTACACCACGTCTAATATCTATTATCTTTTTTAATTTTTTAACATTTACTATTTTGAAGTGCAAAACATCGCAATTTGTGAGGGTCTTAAAAAGACGTTTTTGGACCAACTGGTAAACATTCAGATTAATTTTTGGTTTTGGTATGTTTAGTCATAAACAGACCTTTCCCCTTTCCCATTGTTTTTGTAATATATTCAAATAAAACTGTTATCTGAGTAAAAATTGGCGGACGTTACATACCTTAAGAATCTTGGTACCTACTAGGAGAAAATGTCAAAGACTGAAATTGCCATATGAAAAACATTAATACTATAAACAATATCTAGATATATATAGAAAGAAATGTACATATGTGTCAAAATAAACCATACAATTTCAATAAACACAACATCCATATGGTTAAAATACGTGTAAACTTTTTGTTAAAGCACCTGTTATAGTGTAAACCTTTGTATGAATATTTATAAGTGACGCATAGACTTGAGCATTTGACATTTCAAACACGTTTTATTTTCAGTTGGGGAACAGGTTGGGGAGACAACGGTTACGTCTTCGCTGCAAGAAACAAGAGAGATCCGTGTGGTATTTCAAGATATGCAAGTTATCCTACCGTCTAAACGCAACGTGGCGTTGAGTCGACTTCAAAATATCCAATGATATCATGAAGTAAAACACTGTCAAGTGACCCTTAAGACACTGAACGTTGACAAAACCATATACCTGACAATTTCACCTCTAACTTTACATCATTAAGCTTTATATCTACTTTATATTGTGCTTCATTGGTGTCCGTCAATTTCTCTGATGTAGATACGTTTGAATGCATAATAACATTGTTTAATCTTTCATAGAGCTTCGATATTGAACTATGCTGAGTTTATGATTTCGTTTTAATAGAACGATTGAAGCAAATGAAGTATTCGTCTTGTTTTTTATGACTTTTTTGTCCCGTTTCCCATTGAAATTGGTAGTCCAAAACTGGTTTTGGCTTAGAAAATGATCATCTGGGTTTCATGTAACAAGCCATCGCAAATAAGGTTCTGTGTTAAATGTCAGTAATGACTTGCAGCTTATCAGAAGGTTTCACTGGAAATGATCTTAGACTGTGTGCTTTTTCCAATTAATGTGTAATATTTGCATTATAAACAATACATGTTATAAAAGCTGATGTTTTGTTTAAAAACTTAATCAGTGTATCGCTTTCGTAACACAAACATTCTGAATTCGGTTTTCTACATGCACAGATCATATAAAGCGAAATTGTGGTCAAAAGTACAATACATACAAATGTTAGAGATTGCATCGGTAATTATGCCTTCTGAATACGGATTACTGACCTAACTAAAGAAAAATTATTCCTAAAATGATTGATTTCTAGATAATTTTCGACTAGAGATGGCTTAGTATCATACAATGTGCTATTATCACTTTATAATTGTCTGTAGTATGGTATTCTAAAGGAGAAATCGGCTTTACATACAACCTACCTATACTAAGACATTCTTCTAAAGTGTGGACTAGAAACTACTTTGTTTAAAGCTCTTTTATATCTACTAAGGCAATAACCAATGTTTTCAAGACTAAAATGAATGAAATGTCTTCCAATAAAAATAACCAGTTGTTCAAAAACTGACGGGGAAACTATGGTATTTCCCTATATTATTATTTACATACAACCCCGTATTCATGAAAAGACACATAGTATATACAGTCCTTCCCTGTAACAGTAAACACCGTATATACCGAACTGTATGGGACCATTTACATTTGTTCCTAATACAGTAAACTTCGTTTATAACGAGCTCCTTGTGACCATTAAAATATGTTCCTTATATCCGGAGTTTGTTATATCCATTTAACATTTTAATATGAAATAAAGAAAAGAAATCGGACAGAGAAAAATTGTTCCTTATATCCGGATTTTCGCTGTATCCCGAGTCGTTATATACGGAGTTTACTGTATCCGTATTTTGTCATATCCATTTGTTATTTCATTATTTATTTCAAATTTGAGCGAACTTTAACTAATATGGACGTATGAAACGTATAATTTCGAATAGGTATGCCTTTGTATGAGTATTTATTTTCAAAATGTGGCAGAATGATTTTAATTACCCCAGGGGAAGCGGAGGTGTAGAGGTTAAGGTGTCGGCCGCTCATCCTGGAGGTTGCGGGTTCGAGCCCAACTGAGGTCACGACCGTACTTCCTCATATGACACCAGTACTGGTTTTTCCAGGAAGCGGACTCGAGAGTGACTCGATAAGCTACAAGCTTTCTTCACAATCGAGCTAAAATAAATTAGTATAAACTAAACTAATTACCCCAGCTCACATGACTGTATTAAATGACCAAAGCTAATTCAAACATTATAAACAATTATCTAAATCAGAAGAAACAAGAGCTGTCCCTCACAAGTGACGAATGCCCCCGAAAGAGGTGCCTCACAGTCTGTGTCCTCTCCATGTGCTATGTAATTTTAAAATCATTCCATGCATGACAGAGTAACCATGCATACAGTATTCCATTACTTTAAACACTAAGTGTGACCTTGACCTTTGTGGTAGGGATGTGGGTCTTGCACGCGACACGTCGTCTTGATGTGCTATACATTTGTGCCAAGTTATTTTAAAATCCTTCAATGCATGACAAAGTTACAGTCCGGACACGAATGTGTGCATATATGCATATATAGAGGAATCCATTACCTTCAAACTCTAAGTATGACCTTGACCTTTGAGCTAGGGACGTGGGTCTTGCACGCGATACGTCGTCTTGATGTGCTACACATTTGTGCCAAGTTATTTTAAAATCCTTCAATGCATGACAAAGTTACAGTCCGGACACGAATGTGTGCATATATAGAGGATTCCATAACCTTCATACACCAAGTGTGACCTTGACCTTTGAGGTAGGGATGTGGGTCTTGCACGCGACACGTCGTCTTGATGTGCTAGACATGTGTGCCAAGTTATTTTAAAATCCTTCAATGCATGACAGAGTTACAGTCCGGACCCGAATTTGTAAATGGGGACGCACAGACGGACGGACGGTGCTATTTTAATATGCCACCCTTCGGGGGCATAAAAACATATATTAGAGTGAAATATAAAGCTCCGTGTACAAATCCAGTTTTCAAAATATATACAACAGTAAGTCTAAAACGATGACTAATGCATTGCAAAGCTCATATTTAGAACACAAGGAGTTTTTGGTACAGCCGGTTATAAAAAAAAACATTATGCATTTATTTCGCGACTGCCTGTACAGTGTATAAACTGCGATCATAATTAATTAATATGAGAAATGAAAACATAAGTTTTCATCATCTCAAAATAACTTTGTTTAAGGAGACTGTCAAGAATTTCGCTATAATTTCTCTTGGTAAACATTAAATTTAAATGAAAGAAACATATTTCATTCAAAATCTCGAACTTAAAACACACGATTTTATCTCAAATAAAACATGCGTCTGATAATAGTTAAAACACAAAACTAGGTTCACAGGCATTAAATATCAGAATGAGTTGAATGCACCGGACCCCTGATGAGTTTATAACTGTTTATAAACAACGAAACATTGATTGTAGTCGCACAAGAACTTTGCACGTTAGTTCTCTCTCTTCTTTAGGAACACTGGAATCCCATTGGACGGCCGCATCACGAATTCAGGTCGAATGTCCGTCTCCTGGTCAGGATCTTTTACAATTTTAAATCTGAAATGAAAATCGATCTTGTATGATAATATAATTACTAACAAACTATATCCTATGCAAATGGATCTTCGATATAATGGTTTCCCTCGCCTTACAAGTTAAGGTGAATATGTAAGAAAAAAGTTCGTCTGAACGACTAAACAAACGATAACACACAAAAAGATGCACAATGTATTGGTCTCACTCGTCTAAAGGGTTATAAGAAATGTACGAAGAAGCCCCTAAAATGCCTCATTTGAGAAGAAAATGGTCTTTTTCTTAAGGGGCTGTTGTTATCTACACGAACTCTACCTAAATTTTAACCTGGTTTTCCCTATTTTTACTATATGGAATAGCCAAACCAAACTGAAATATTTAACAGATTATTT
>JAFMSR010001971.1:0-24939 GCA_022818135.1 Saxidomus purpurata | reverse complement strand
TCCGGAAACCCTTGGTCTTGTGAACGAGTGTTACATTGTTTAGTAGAAAGATTTATTTTATCGGCATCCATTTAGTACAAATGCACTGTTTGTGCCTTTAATATACGATCTCTACCATTTAGTTATATTTCTTAATGTGATTTACCTTTTCACATTCAAAGAAATGGTGTTTTAATTTTAAATTGTTTGATTTACCGGGTATGCTGACACTTGGGCCGATTCTATAAGTTCTACCTAAAAGACCTTTGAAGAAAAATGACACCGGGTCCAAAATAAATTAAAGTTGATTTCCTCGGTTATTCTTACTATAACATAACTTCTAAATCTCTGATAATAATATAATCATCAATTCCATCCTCCTCTACTTTGCCCCCCTTCTACTTCTTGAACGTCCTGATTCTCATCTTCATCCCTATCATCATCATCATCATCATCATCATCATCATCATCATCATCATCATCATCATTACGACACTTATCAACAATGTGATGTACAACTTTGTGAACCTGTCTCTTCCCCAACAGTGACACCAATGATCATGAACTTCATCTTCCCCAAACAACACCAAGCACCACCAATGCCACCAATGATGCCACCACAACAGATCCGTGAGTATATTAATTATTCAGTTGCTGCATTAATGTATCAATATCAAGAAAGAATGTTCTTAATATGAACTGTCAAATGTCTGATTAACTAATCTTACCTATTTTTAAAGCTATTATTTGTGTACTAGTATTTAAAAAATGTACAACATCAGTTTCCAAGCGACCAAGAGGCTTTCTAACATTATATAACTTCAAGATGCTTTTATTTTAATTCTTCTGATTTTTTATTTTCAAAAACATCTGAGGTCGATTTTGGGTCGTGTAAATGTATTTTAATGACAGAAGAGCAAAAACCATTTCATTTCTTTTCCAGCAATTAACCTCGACATCGCTGTGAATGTTGAACAGCCCGACCCAAGAATGATGCCCATGCCAATGGCCATGCCCAGATATCTCCACGGTATGTACTTACTACCACGACAAATAGCGTTACAATTAGTATTTCACGTACCAAGTAGCGACATTTTAAAATTTCTGTCTGCACTATTCGCCCGACCGCGTCACAAATATTGTATTCGACAACGCTGATACCTTGACCGATTCTATAAGCTCTGCTTTAAAAAGACCTTTAAAGAAAACTCTAAAAAGACCTCGTGTGCTAAATAAAAATTAAATTAAAGTTAGTTTAGGAAATATTTTATCTTTGAAAAAATCATTTTAAAAATTCGAACTGCATGATAAAAGCCTGTGTATGGTTACAGGTGCTGAGCCAGCCTTGGATCACCCAGAACTGGATGAACTGAGCGAGGAGGAGATGTTCCACCACATCATGGCTGTGAGACACGGACTCATGACCGGTGAGATGCCAGAAGAGATTCTACAAGAGATGATTGAAGATCTCATGACTGCGTGAGTATACATTCGTACATTTAGTTGTATTAACACGAGCCATTGCTTTTCTGCCTCCCTCCGCCACCCACCGTATCCAAGTTAAAAGTCGCGTTGTTGTTATGAAGGAAATCAAGAACTTTTGTATTTTGATTCAAATGAACATCATTTTGAGTATAAAAAGTAAATTTGAATATTACGCACATCGTTTGACATTTCTTGATTTATTAATTAGTTTTGTGAAATTCTAAACATTTGCAATCCAGTATTACAGACACACACACGAGATTACAAATTATATTGTGTAATAATGTTGCTATTTTGTCCTTTACAGTCGCCTCAAGACACGTGTGTTGACTGTGAGAAACATGTTCCTCCAGGACCGTCTTGCAGCTATGGAACGCGAAATGGACATGATTAGACACAGCCAACAACCGGAACCAGTCCGACCACGCCCAGCCAGACGACACAGACCGACTAGAGCACGCGGCCAGAACCCACTCCTTAAGGCTCTCTTAGGCCAAAGAGTTCAGTAAACTGACATTAAACTTTAGATATCGCTGAAAGCCAGACTTCAAGAATTGCAGAGAATGTTTGTGCAATCTGTATTTCATTGAAACATGGAACCAACCACCAGAAAACGGTGCTGACGAAAACCTATCACTATAAATTTCATTTTGCTTTTGGGAGCGTTTATTTTATGATGTATTTGAATGTGTTTCGATTTAATGTTTCCTTTCGATGCCTTGTCATAAGCATGGAACTGCTGGTCAGTTTCTTTAAAAGGCAAACCTAGACTGACGATTGTAGAAAAAAAATCAGAAACCAGTCTGACATCTTTTGATTCTGATTGGTTAGATGTTGGCTCAAATTTAAATTTGACCAATTAGAAGCCGCGGATCTGAGATTGGTTGCCGATTTAAATTACTGGCACTATGACTAGCATTGTCATTCACAGAATATATAGGTCTTTAATATGTAGTGATTTTATTTATGTGTCAGGGAAATTTCTGTCTCAAATTACATACGGCCATAGAGTGTATTTTCTTGTTACATGAAAGCGTTGAATTTTTTTGTTACACACAGAATTGAGACATGCATGTGTCCAAGCATACATTTAGTAGCAAGTTTTCTATATAAAAAAGCTGAAAAACTGAATATGAAATGTTGTAGTATTTAAAAAGATCGCTTTTAATGGAACAGTTTAGATGAATGTCTAGATATACATTGTAAGTGCTAATTTTGTGAAACTGATCTGGACAAGGGATTACACAGTTTGGCTTAGTATGTGAAAATTATGTGTTTGACTAGAATGTAGTTTACACTCTGTATATACCGATCTGAATTCCATGTTAACTTCATTGTGACATTATGTCTATTCAAAGTCGAAGACGTAAATAAATGAATGGAAAAAAAGTTTTATTTTGTCGGTTTATTTTTAGATAAATTACAAGTAGAAAAATCTCCTTTCATGCCATAAAAAAATTTGATACGAGCTTCAGCACTGTATGCGTGGCTCGTGAAATTCAATTTTTACCCTTACTCTATGGATGTCCGACTGTTTATGATACCCGTACACGTTACTTTACGGATATCCCATAGGAGCTCGAGGTCGGGATTATGCCTTTTCCGGCTTTGATTTGTCTTTTTACATTTATTTAAGAACCAAACTAACAAAATGTGATCTTATTTTCCCCGGATCTTAACTTTCATATTTTACCGCTGAAGTACCCGGTAGGTTACTTCAGTGGTAAAATATGAAAGTTAAGATCCGGGGAAAATAAGATCACATTTTGTTAGTTTGGTTCTTAAATAAACAAAGCTGGAAAAAGCATAATCCCGACCTCGAGCTCCTATGGGATATCCACATGTTCACAATACCCTTGACTGGCATCAGTCGTTAGAGTCATTACATCGTCCTTTCTGGACATTTTACAACATCTTCACAATTTCTCCTTCCCTTGACTCTAACGACGTCTGTTGAGATGAGCTTTGATTGAGACAAATTTTTGATAGAGATATTTTTCTTAAAAGAAAATAAGACTTCGACAGAAAAAACACCTCTCAATCTCAACAGACTTTTATAAGTCTAACTATACCCGTGTACCCGTAAAAGTAACCGAATGAATTTTTAAAGGTCCCATTGATTGAAAATTTCACCTGTTAATATTTTGTAAGCCATTTGTTAATTAAGTGCACTGAACCCAGTTGGGCAGAAATTTTCGTGTTTATTGGGACATATAGTGTTTAATATAGTGTTTATTGGGACATAAATCACCAATACAAATTGGCCGGTATTTCACCGAAACGCAAATATTACGATCCTCGGCGACTTCCGTAAAATATCGGAAAAGTTTCCGTGTGACGTCACTTGCAGGACTCGACAAATATCCGTTACATTGATTACAGTAAACCAGCACACAAAACTCCGTGTAAAAACACGATTAACTTACTATTTATATTATTTTTGTAAATGGGAGACGCCTGGTGTGTTCTGTGTGGATGCAGCAACAAATGGAGTGAGAGAATAAGCCTACACCAGTAACCTTGGGACTCTAATATAAAAAGTCAGTGACTAAGACAAACCGCAGTCGAATGAAGTTTGGGCCCTGGAAAGTCATTCTTATAAAACACCCCGGCGCGACTATCAAACATACATAATACGAATTATATATGTTTTTTATGGTCGGCCCGGGATGTTTTATAAAAATAACTTTTCGGGTCCGAACTTCATGTGACTGTATGACAAACGTAGCTTCCAGTTTTGCTTCAATTCGAAAAATAAAACACGTGCGCAACGTTGTAATAGCAGTTTTAATACTTGGGTATAAAAGTTGACAATCACACTCGTGGAGAAATCCCAAAAACATAATTGAAATTTGTCCATTTAAGGAAAATGAAATCACAAATTAAATCTGTTATAGTCTGGATGAAGGACGATTTTATCTTGCTGTCTGAGGCATGATTCCTTTCCAAATCGTCTGTAACACTCTTCCTGATAACGAAACAGCGTCTTTCTGTTATTCAACTTGTAGTAGCAGACAAACATTTGTTGATACAATCTAACACGTGACTTGTCAAGTTTTAACGCCCCTTCTATCCTCTCAGTTGCTAACTGATATAGCCCGTTTGTGATCAACCAGTTAGCTTCATACTCGAGCACTGTTGCATTGTCTCCTACAGGTAGCACTTCGTAAAATTTTGTTTCTGTCGGTGAACTGAAATCCGTGCGGAAGACTTTGTAGTCCCCGTGCGTAAAAACCTTATCATACGTATACTTCAAATGCTGCACAGAAACCATATCACTTTTTGTGATTATATAGTTAAAAGTATTGTCTCTGGATAATAGTCTCGCGAGGTATAGTTTATTGCTCTGGTGGATGAAATCGCTGTACTGGAGTGTAGTTCTTATTCGGCCATTTTTAGTCTGCGATCTTTGGTTTCCGCCATCAAACAGATAGTATTCTTTGTGCATTTTAACTAGCAATGGTACATCGTGTTTTAATACTGAAAATCCTGCTGTTTCGTACAGACTAGCGTTTACATGAACACCACTGACGTCATTTTGGCGTCGTAGCCAATCCAAGCACGCGTTGACGTCAACAGCGCCACGTGCCTCTCCATATGTCCAATCAGAAATTGAAGGTGCATTAACTGTTGGATAACGACTATATGACAGCATTGCAAACGACACAATGAAACTGCCTGTGATAAAACTTGAATAAATCACATTTCTGTGTCTCCTTATTAAAGTGACAATTGTGTGGAGACCATACGAAACTATGAGAAGGTACAGAACGATAGTGTTATAAATAAATCTTTTTTCTTTGTGTCCTGTTGAAGAGAACGCAACAAAATTTGATATAAATGAAAAACTTATTGCACAAAATACCCGTGGCAGTAATAAGGAATGCGATTTCTTTACCTTGCTATATATCAAAATGGCGACAAATGTTAAATTTGCAACAATATGTAATGCACCGTCCATAAAAACTGACAGATACAACTTTGCGTATTGTATTCCAAACAATTTTTTAGCTTTTCCTGATAAAATGTTAAACTTGAACCACTGTATTGGTGAGATGACTCCCCATCCATACCAAGAAAAGTCGTCTGCTACACAGAGCACGCACGCAGCAACGCCGCCAATGGCAGTAGCAGCAACTTCCGGCGAAAAATACTGATGGAAGAATTGTATTTTTACGCATAAGATTGGTAGATAAACACTCATGCAGAACAAAACATTGTCTGGTCTAATGTAACAGGCAATACCGAGCAGAAACCCTCCAAGTAAATGTGCAACTAATCCACCCGGTTGAACTCCTCTAACATTATCTGTAATACTTCCTTCTTTTGTCTCATTATCTGGGCTCCTTTGCCCGGTCTGCTGCAACTCGCACATGTTTTTCTCATTACTGTTACAATTAGATATTATATTTCCATTCTGATCAGACGTTTTGTTCACAAGTTCCTGTCGTCCCTCTTTTACTTCTCCACTAACTTCCTTGACATGCAAGGTTAAAGCAAGTCCAGCAAATAGCCATGGTGAAATAAAGCTGTTCACGATTGTATGTGTTCCAAACACCGCCAGATGACGCTCAACTGCAGACAGGGCGCATGTCAGTAATGCAAGCAGACGACAGTGGAAAATTTTCAGCACAAACCAGTAAACTGTCACTGGTAATAACGATGTAACGACAGCGTTGAAAATACGACAAACCTGTAAAATATGCCAGTGAGATTTATTAACATTTATATTAAGAATTTGACATAACGTAAATTATGACGTCACTACGATACTCCTCAATATACAGCAGTAATAGATTCTGCTACTTCTATGAATACTGCCATCACTTCCTCTACTGCTATCTCCTCTACTACTTGTAGAACTTCTTCTGTTATTGTAATACAACACTACTACATTCCCACTTTGGCCCGGCAACCTATTACAAGAATCCGGCGGATATCATTAAAAACACATGTGACCCGCCATTACGTGAAGTTTGTGTTCATTTTTCTCACTTAAACCAAGTTTGGGATCACTTTGCGCATTACCCTCTTATTCTTGAATCTTGATTTCTGTGACTATTAATACTTCTAAAATCTGCAAGTAGTACCAGCGGTATATGTAGCAACGGCACTGTGATGGTTGAACCTACATGTAGTTTGTATTTATCATATTCAATGTAATTATTCCCTTTACCACCAAAGTAGAAACCAGCACTCGTCGTAGTCGTCATCATCGGAAAAAAAACAACAACAACAACAACCTTTGGTTGTTCCTCGACACAGGGAAGTCAGCTGTTTTTCTATTTTTCATATAGTATGACTTCATAAATAAAAAAGACCTCACCAACGTCAGCTTAAACTCGTTCGGTAGAACATAATACCGCTTACCATAAATGGACTGTCATCTAGTCCTAACATTTTGGCAATGCTCAGTACTGCCATGAAAATCTTTGGGTATATTGAAGACCGAAGGCCGTACATCCCGGATTGTAAAAACTGAGCTTTCGCAGGAATGTTTGTATCGTTTGGTGCTGGTAGATACTCATACGGCCGGAAGCCGTATCCATATACCTCGGAAAATGCAACTGGAATAAATATAATTTAATTTCTATTAAGCTTCAAAAACAATACGGAAAACGTTAATGAAATTTTACGATACGCGGGATTATATTAACAGATAGTCATAAATAGCGTACAAGGACACAAAGTATGTATGAGTAAAATTATGACATACCATTATCATTTGTAAAACGAAAATTTATCGACCTGACATTAAATACAGGCCTGTTTTTATGCCATACACGTGCTTCATATAATAATGTTCTCTTTTAAAAGAGAAAGAAATATGAATATGCTTGGATATTCATTTGCATATCATTTCAAACTGACATTACGGAAGTATATTTTTCACGACGTCTGATTTGCATAACATATGTTTCAAAATCCAGTTAGTCCGCCACCGTGGTCAAGTGGTTAGAGTCACTGACTTAAAACCACTGTAACATCTCACATATTGAGGGTCTTGGGTTCGAGTCCTGCTACCGACCATGATTCTTTATATGAGAAAGTTGGCAGTTTCTTTGGGGGGAATAGGAGTCTAGTACCGCTTCTTCAAAGGAACGATGGTTGTAGGTAAACGGTCCGCCTGTAAAGTTGACCGAAATATTGTTGAACAACAATCAAACCCCAATTTTGACTTAAAGTCATGCAGTGGTTTAATTAATTACTGATATTGTGTATCTTGTAACTGATATGTGCCATGTAGATTTTGTCATGCTGTTTTATATTGATGGATTTATACATGTATCAGATGCCCTAATAAATAAACTTGAAAATAATCTCTTCATTTTTTTTCAGACAGTTTAAATGCAAAAGGAGTCCTATGATTTCCAATATGTAAAGAGTTACATGTATATATCATAACGTATAATTAAAATGTAATTAGATATACAACTACAACTACACTGACTTGTAGTTGTAATTAAATATACGGAAGCTCTGAAAAGGGGCAGATGTGGATATTTTAAGCAGACAGCGTGACACACATATACATGTATGTGTTTCTTAATACACTAATTTAAAAGTAAAAATTAGTGACCCTAACAAATGTAACAATTTTCACCTTTATAGGTTTATCTGGCAGGCATAGCGAAAATAATAACGATCGAAAAGTGATTTTATCTCTAAGTCATTAGCAAAAAATAAAGTGTATATAATAATACTGGTGAAATTATTCATTTTCAAAGTAAGTGAAACCACATTTTTTAAGACGTGGCTCATTGAATCTGGACAATTTTCTACACTAGCATTTTTAACTCGACAGTTAACAACTTCAATGAACTGTCTAAAATAACAAAAATGTATTTGTAAATATAAACGATACAAATCAATGAATACAAACCGATTTTATTTTTATGTGAAACTGTTTTCAATAAAATCACTTGATGTTATTTGATATTTTGCATAAATGAAAAATTAATCGGTTAAAATTGAATTATATTTGAAATCAATATGAATTTATCGAATAAGGCCAAATCTCGCTCCAGTTTCTCATTGAATACGTAAATGTCGTCTGCGAACGCATCGATTTTGCAACAAAATACATGCATTAAAATATATTTGTTAAAATTATCTTGGTAAACAAACGACAGTCAAAATGTTTATGGCATTATCCTTATAAAAGGGTCTTATATTCATGTCTTCTGAAGCCCCAAGGGGCCTATGCGTTGAATCCACGCCGACATATATATGAGACACCTTTTTCATGGGAAAACATTAACTTCCTGTATGTCAAGAAGCAGTCGGTCTGCTTTGCGGCTCGAAAACGGGCACACCAAAACGATGTTACAACCTCTAATCTCCCAGTAAACTAAAACAAAAGGCTCCTTGGGACACTGCTGAAACCCAACCGCCGTTTCCTTGCTTACTTCAGTCTAGAAAGACCAACTTCGTAAACCTGGGCGTCAAAGGTTCGAAACCCTTCACTGCATGTAATTAAACTTCATGAAAGAAATAACTTTTAAAACAGCGCGGATTGAAACAAGTTGCGGTATAAGACTTTTTTAATCTCAAAATATCGCCGCCGCAAAAGTTATTTTAACCGCAGAATAGTGCCACCGCGAATTAAACCTGTTTTACAACATGTAAGAATTACAACAGGACTCACCTTCAATGGACTGAAATATCTCATCAGGGTGCAGGATCCACCAGTTTTCTGTTAAACTAACATAATGTATCCTAATCCCTGCGGTCACAGCTACAATACACAATGGCCACCACCACGAGATATCCGTGTTGTATCCACACACACACGTTGCACGTGCTGCTCGTGAGTAGCTTGGCTTCATTTCCGTTAACTGGTCTTTAGACTGTCGTGTCTTATGCTTTTGCACCCTCACTTTACGCATTTTATCTTATTTTCCGACTTCAGTTATGTCTAACCTTTCTTACATCAGGTAGTTAAAACTACTAAGTACTCGAGATGCAGCTAATTTTATCAGGTAACAACAATATTCATTCTTTTGCTTTGTTGCGTTTGTTTTGCAAATTCGCCGTATAAAATAAATAATTCCATATTGATCACGGCTATAATTAGTTGTAAATTGTTAATGAGAAATCAATAGTCCTGTTTTCTAACAATTCACTCGTGACTTGTTTTGTTTTATCTGTCAATCGCCGATGATAAGCTATTCAAACAGTCACTGATCTTGAAAAACAGCTTGTAACACGAGAATATCCATTTTCACAAAAAGATGTAAGCCCGTCACAGAAAATGTGTTCGGCAGTAACAGAAAATAGATCTGCTTTGTAGCGTGCTCTATTTACTTGTGTCGGCTGTAATGTTTTCCGTTATTTCAGGGTCCAGCCTTTGTTCTAACAAGTTTTATGGAGACGATTACAGTTTCATAGCCCGTTGGAAGAAACCGATTATATGAAAAAGGCGGACATCCGCATGGAAATCACAAACTTGTTTAAAAAATGAAGTTGTAGAATACAAACACGTACGCTTGCAATACCTGTATACAATTACAGTGACAGTATATCATTAAACAGAACTTGATACAATCTTTCCTATCATATAAGCACATATAAGTAACTGACATGTGATCGTAAAATCTCCATCTGCTACATCTGCGCATACTTTTAAATTTTATCGGTATAAATGAAAATAAACATACCAAAAACCATTTTTTTATCTTTATCTATAACGCTGTTTTGACAATTTAATACACTTTTCTTTTCGGTTATTTGACAAATCGTATCAGCGGTATTTTTATTATTGTAAACTCTTATTTCAGTTTTTATATTTATCCAGCTGTGAAATGTTTTCTCAACTTTTTGGGGGGGCAAAAAAAAAGAGAAAAGAAATTCGAATCATCTAATGAAGAAGAATCAATGGAATTTTGAAAGCGAATACAATAATATCGTTTTACTTTATCAAACATAGTTATATTTTTCTATAGCCAACTGAAACGGAAAATGTACGAGGGCTCCCGATGTACAGTGTTCAGAGATAACAGGTTTGTTGATAATTTATAACACAGCAAGATTGAATTGTTCTATTATTTTTCTGAAAACTTTAAACCAACATCTTTAAGAAATAATAAAGGTGTCCCTGTGTGTTATCGTTGATAAACATACAGCCAGGAGTTCGGACGCACTAGTGATTTAAATTTTTTGCATCTAAACGGCTGACTGTATGTTAATCAACTATAAAATAAAGGGGGCATTTATTTTTCCATTCTTACACGATATTGTTTTGGAAAAAATACTCTGAACTATACGAATGCCAAATAGTGACACTTTGCATTGTTTTATGCTCCCAAAGGTGGGCATATTAGAATCGCACCGTCCGTCCGTCCGTCTGTCTGTGTGTCCCGCATTCCATATTTTCGTGTCCAGGCTGTAACTTTGTCATACATGAATGCATTTTCAAATCACATGGCACAAATGTTCAGCACATGAAGACGACGTGTCGCGTGCAAGACCCACGTCCCTACCTCAAAGGTCAAGGAAACACAATCATATATATGTATATGCATACATGCGTGTCCAGCTGTAATTTTGTCACACATGAATGCATTTTCAAATCATATGGCACAAATGTTCAGCACATGAAGACGACGTGTCGCATGCAAGACCCACATCCCTACATCAAAGGTCAAGATCACACTTAGAGTTAAAAGGTAAGTGAATCCTGTATATATGCACACATTAACTCTGTAATGCATTGAAGGATTTTAAAATAACCAGGCACACATGTTCTGCACATCAAGGCGTTGTTTGGCGTACAAACCCTACGACCGTACTTCAAAGGTCAAGTTCATACTTAGAGTTTAAAGGTTATGGAATCCTGTATAAATATATATGCACACATTCGTGAACGGATTGTTACTGTATCATACATTGACGGATTTTAAAATAACTTAGCACAAATATTCTGTCATCAAGACAATGTGTCGCGTACAAATACCACGACCCTTCCTCAAAGGTCAAGGTCACACTTCGAGTGTAAAGGTCATGTAATACGCTATACATGGTGACTCTGTCATGCATGGTAGCTTTTAAAATTACATTGCACAGTTGTTGAGCACATAGAGATGTCATATCAAGCGCAAGTCCCACTTCCTTACCTTGAAGGTCAAGGTCACACATAGAGGTCAGAGGTTTTAGAATCATGTGTAGAAGCCAATTTTTATGTCCAGCTTGTAACTCTGTAATACGTTGAAGGATTTTAAAATTTATTGGAAAACTGTTGAGCAAATGGAGATGTAAAGTGTTGTGTGCAAGTACCGGGTCCACAACTTGATGGTCAAGGTCACAAACTGTCGGATACAGCATTGGGGACATTTGTTTTTTAATGAGGGACAGCTCTTGTTTAATTGTGTTTTTTTTTCAACATAAACAAGTTGAAGATTCAAGAAATTAAGTTAAAAATTCAAGGTACTACATGTATGTTGAAAATTCAAAATACGAAGTTGAAAATTCAAGTTACTATGTTAAACATTCAAGATACTACATGTATGTTGAACATTCAGCTAGGGTGTTTAAGATCATTGTATGAAGATCTTGCTAGGGTGTTTATAAGATCATTATTTAAAGAATTGCTGCAGTCTTACAGTTTGAAATATGAACATAATGTTGCAGCCTTTGAGATCATTATATGGCGATCCTGTTGTAGTCTTAAAAGTGTCTTAAAAGAAGAAACTGTTACAGTCTGCCATTATAATAAGCAAATCTTGTTGCAGTATTTGAGATAATTATATGAGAATACTGCTTCTGTCACAAAGACCTCGCCGAAGTATTTTTGGTCATTTCATATAGATCTTGTTGCAGTATTTTTGGTCATTTCATATAGGTCTTGTTGCAGTATTTTTAGTCATTTCATATAGATCTTGTTGCAGTATTTTTGGTCATTTACATATAGATATTGTTACAGTATTTTTGGTCATTACATATAGATATTGTTGCAGTATTTTTGGTCATTACATATAGATATTGTTGCAGTATTTTTGGTCATTTCAAATAGATCTTGTTGCAATATTTTTGGTCATTTCATATAGATCTTGTTGCAGTATTTTTGGTCATTTCATATAGATCTTGTTGCAGTATTTTTGGTCATTTCATATAGATATTATTGCAGTATTTTTGGTCATTTCATATAGATCTTGTTGCAGTATTTTTGGTCATTTCATATAGATATTTTTGCAGTATTTTTGGTCATTTCATATAGATCTTGTTGCAGTATTTTTGGTCATTTCATATAGATCTTGTTGCAGTATTTTTGGTCATTTCATATAGCTCTTGTTGCAGTCTTTTTGGTCATTTCATGTAGGTCTTGTTGCAGTATTTTTGGTCATTTCATATAGGTCTTGTTGCATTATTTTTGGTCATTTCTTATAGGTCTTGTTGCATTATTTTTGGTCATTTCATATAGATCTTGTTGCAGTATTTTTGGTCATTTCATATAGATCTTGTTGCAGTATTTTTGATCATTTCATATAGATCTTGTTGCAGTATTTTTGGTCATTTCATATAAATCTTGTTGCAGTATTTTTTGTTTTGGTCATTACATATAGATCTTGTTGCAGTATTTTTGGTCATTACAAATAGATCTTGTTGTACTATTTTTGGTCATTACATATAGATATTGTTGCAGTATTTTTGGTCATTTCATATATTGTTGCAGTATTTTTGGTCATTATTAATAGATCTTGTTGCAGTATTTTTGGTCGTTACCAGTAGATATTGTTGCAGTATTTTTGGTCATTACATATAGATATTGTTGCAGTATTTTTGGTCATTTACATATAGATATTGTTACAGTATTTTTGGTCATTACATATAGATATTGTTGCAGTATTTTTGGTCATTACATATAGATATTGTTGCAGTATTTTTGGTCTTTCATATAGATCTTGTTGCAGTATTTTTGGTCATTACAATTAGATCTTGTTGCAGTCTTTTTGGTCATTACATATAGATATTGTTGCAGTCTTTGTGATCATTATATGAACATCCTACTGCCATATTTCAGGTCATTATATGAAGATCCAGTTGCAGTCTTTGTAATCATGATATGAAGATCCCCTTGCAGTCACTGACTGAGATCATCAAATGAAGATCATATTGAAGTCTTTGCGATTATATATGAAGATCGTGCAGCAGTCTTTCAGTTTGAAATATGAAAATCCTGTTGCAGTCTTAGGCATCATTATATGAAGATCCTGCTTAAGTCTTTGACTGATCTTATACAAAATGTACGAAGATCATGTTGAAATCTTTCTGATCATTTGAAAATTCTGCTGGAATGTTTAAATCATCATATAAAGATATTGCTGCAGTCTTTCAGTTAAGAACATGAGAATTTTGTTGCAGTCTTTGATATAATTATATGAAGATCCTGCTAGGAGTATTTGAAATAAAAACTAGAATATGAAGATCTGTTTGTAATATATGCGATCATCGTATGAAGACCTTGACTGACTCAGTCATTGTGATCATAACATGAAAATCCTGCTGCAGTCTTTGTGATCATTACACAAAGTTCTTTCTTCAGTCTTTGTGCATATTACATGAAGATCGTGCTTCAGTCATTTTGATCATTATAAGATCTTGCTGCAGTCTTTAAATTTGAAATATGAAAATCCAGTTCGACATTACTATATGAAGATCATTACACGAAGACTTTGCTTCAGTCTTTGATATCATTACACAAAAGTCTTGCTTCAGTCTTTGTTATCATTACATGAAGATCTTTCTTCAGTTTTGTGATCATCACATAAAGATCTTGCTTCTGTCTTTGTTATAATTGCATAAAGACCTTGGTGCAGTCTTTGTGATCATAACATGAAGATCTAGGTTCATTCATTATCATATGAAGGTACTGCTTTAGTGTTTTGTGATCATTACATGAAGATCTTACTTCAGTGTTTTGTGATCATTACATGAAGATATAGCTGCTGTCTTTGTGATCATTACATGAAGATATTGCTTCAGTGTTTTGTGATCATTACATGAAGATCTTGCTTCAGATTTTGTGATCATTACATGACAATCTTGTTTCAGTCATAGGTTGATATTATGTTAAGCTAAAATACAATAAAGACATTAAAAAGAAGAGTGAAGTGTTTGATCTTTTTGTAAACAGTTTATTTTGTTCATGATCTCCAACAACAAATGTTTGAATCTAACAGCACAAACTTTACAATGCACCAATTGTCTAACATCTTTATTGTATAAACTAAATCTACAGACATTTCTAAACGTATATCAGCCACAAATATACATGTATGTGTGTAAAAATTTGAACAAATACTATCCACATATTATTTACTGCACTATGAAAATAAGAAGAGTGAAAATATAGAAATTTTCCATAGGCCCTGACACATGATTTCCTTCTTTTCTCTGTGTAGTTCTAATATAGCAGCATAAGTAAACATGTGGTGCAAAATAGCTTCCACATAAGAAAAACAGTTTCTTTTTCTTATATTGATACCTGGTCCCCTAAACAAGTTAAAGTTAACTGGTAATGGACTTTCACTGAGCTCTTTAATTTAATTGGTTATAAAACACTGAGCTCTTTAACTTAATTGGTTATGAAAATACTAACAGAGCTCCTTAACCAAGTAGGTTATTAAAATGCTAACCACATTCTTTCACTTATAAATCGAAACGCTAACTGAACTCTTTAACATAATTGGTTTTCAAAATACTACATGAGCTCTTTAATTGAGTAATTATAAAGATAATCTTTAACAGTACATCTGATCAAATTAATCCCAAGCTCTTATCAAGTCACTCTGGAACCCTGCTCTTGAAGAAAAACTAGCACTAGTCTGTTATAAATATGGAAATGTAATCATAGCACAAAATAGGATTTCACCTCCACGACCTCATGGGACATATCTTCTAAAATTGTAATGTAAGTATTATAAAATTTTACATTGTGATCATTTCTAAACACTGAACTGAAGTTGCAAAACAAACCAAATGAGTTATCCTGTGTTACATATACATGTATATATACTGTGTTACATATATAAATATATGTCTAAAAATCTAAGCACTTGTACCTACAATATTTAATCACAGTGAATGGTATAATTGTTTTTCTGTGATGTTATAGTTGTACTTCTGTGATATTTGTTATAACCACGACATATATATTCACATATAACTCTATCTCTATTTCTAAGAGTTAAAAGGTCACCATACCTTTTCATAGACAATACAAACTGCTTTTCACTGAATACAGACAGACTTTCTGTAAATTGTGTAGTTTTCAAGCGTCAACAATTTTGCCCTACTGCCCAACCAAGATGTCATACAATAGCTACAAGCATGAACAACATCCATCTAAGAACAACAGTGACTCCTGCAAAACACCATCGATGTAATTTCACAATACTTCCCTAGCTAAAGCTACATAATTTTTTTTTATCAAAAAGTTTTGATTTCATTAATCTGAAACTTCAAAGCCAGTTCCACTGCCAACAAAGTTTCGAACAGTAATAACAGAAACAACAACAAAAACACATTTGAACATGAAGAACGACTATTCTGGTGGCTTCTTTATTCTGAAAATTCCGAATAACTATGATCATTCCATCATGCAGTATAGCATAACATGTAGTACACAGTAAGATGAAAATCTAACTTAAGTCTCATGAAAATCCGTCATGGTGTGAAGGAGATATAGTGTCATAACCTTTGACCTTTACCCTACATTCATGAAAACTTTTTGAAAATTTCAGAAATATGGAGTAGACGCAGGAAACCAATGATCCCAAAGGTGTGACCTTGACCTTAAACTGGCTTAGAAGTGAGATGAACATTTGACCCAAGATTCAGAAAAAACGTTGAAGGGGATAAGGTATAGAATAGATATGAAATACCATCAACCCCTTAGTACAACCTAGACCTTTGCCTAAGGGACCCAAAATGCATAGCATGCCTTCAACACTTAGTTGAAGCAGACTTGAGGCAAGCTAACTGACTGGACAACAACATTGAGCAAAAAATCAAACTGGCTAAAGTAAAAATTGCATAATAAGCTTATAGCAACATAGAAACATATACCATCTGCTTGACAATACCTTCTTAAAGAATGTAACATAAAAATGTCAACATGAGATCTGTTTTGATGGTCAAATACTATTATAATATACATTTCATCAATATGAACAGCAAAATACAACACAACAGCTGTACAATGGTTTAAAAATAAAGTAATCTTCAGTGAATTTGCAGTTAAGTATTGTACCTAGATGGAAAGATGGAAGCCAGAGATCATCAGATGAAGGTGAAAGAGACTGGTTACACCCCCCCACCCAACAGCACTTAGATGTGGAGCAATGTGGTTTAAAATTGACGGGTCACAGCTGAGCAGAGTCTTAATTTTGTCGCATATATTTTTTCTTTATAACGATGACGTCTGCAAAGTATCACAGCAATCATACAAATACAGTAGAAGTTGTTGGCACCAGAAACGTCTGCCACGGAGTACTGATTAACTATATGACTGACGTACAGCAAGATGACTGCACATTTTTGTTTAGCGGCAAATAATACAAGTGCACTAAATTTTGATTGACAGCTTTTTTGAACGGAGAAATATTTGTTGCTAAATTTACACGTCATCTGACGAACATATCACCATGTCATCGTAGTTATCAGTTTAAAATGCCGTGATTCAAATGCAAAAGACATAGCTGACAAATGATCATAGATTTATGAAGTACAATACATGTACGATAATTTGATAGTGATTCAGTCTCGAGAGTCTGGTGCAAACTCATTGTGGATTGAAAGGATTATGATCAATTTTTTTTAGTCATGCTCCCTTTATCTATGTAATGTTACAGTAAACTTTTGTGTATACACATATGTATCTGCTGAGACTGTCACATTATCCTCCATATACTGTACGAGTATAAGACTAAATGTCCACGAAGCAAAACACAACAGAAAGCTGACAAAACCATCGTAAAAATTTACAAAATATTTGACACAAGTGTAAACATGCTTAAAGTAGTCCATTTTAATTATGGCACTGGAGTTGTTGCAAACAAAACTTCTGATTTATTATGAGCTTTGATGTTTGCATACCTTTCTATTTATAGTTCTACGACAGGGTATTCCCCTCGCTTATTTATAATTTGCACAGAACTTACATTTAGTATTTTATGTTTTCTTCATGCGTGTGCTTTGACAGCAAAAATTACAGGGCTGACACTTGGCAACAAAGTCAACCTACATGTAGAACAGAAAATATCAATTCCAAAAAAACTCTGTGTAGACACCTTTGCAACACGAGGATTCTTTTTACCATATACAAGTAATGTCCTTTTTTCTGGAGAATATAGTGACTGTATTTATGTACACTACATGAAGCATGAAACATGATTCTATGTAAACATAACAAAAGGTATGCATGTTGGTGCTGCACCATGATGTTGTCGTTGAACTCAAAGAAAGTTAAAACGTTCAGGATCCCTGATGACTGCATGCCATTTGTCTGAGGTGAACATGGTTGTAATAGATCAACATCGGCAAGATTTTTCCTGAATTTTGGCAGGTAACAGTAATCTCAGAGTTAAGCTATTGAGCACTAAATGCCGGGGACCAGCTGATTTCTCTTCTCCAGCACATGATGCAGATGTTAACTGGTGCCTTTGTCTCCATGGGAACCAGTTGAAATACCATAAATTTCACTGAAATTATTGCAATAAAATGAGCTACAATATGGAATGACATATACCAGTGAATTTTGGGGAAAAAAACCCTGTGTTATCTGTACTATTTTGACCAACTGGACTGTTTCATTTGTGTTGTTTCACTGTCAGCACTAGCATATCATGTATTTCATTCTTTATGAACTGAATACTCAGGGGATCTCTGCATGCCCAAGTATAATGCCACCAACAAGAGTGTAGTTAGAATTAATTTCTGTCTCCCATACATGGCCTTGATTTTATTTGAACAACCTAAGTGTATTTTATACCCTGATACAATGCAAGTAAACCTTATTTATGCCAAGACTTCAGGGTACTAGAATCTATTAGAAGTCTCAAACCCGTAACCAGACAAAACAGAAACAACTATAGCTATCACTAAATGTGATTAATACCCCCAAAAGACTGCTTTATAAACTGAGAAAGTTCGTAGTAACAGAATACCTTGCAAACAAACTAAAAAGAGATATTGTTCTTGCCAATAACTCGTAATTTGTCAAGATAGAGATATGGTTCATGTACACTGCATCCTCTGCAATATGCTATGTCTTTATAGTTGTATGAATTCTGAAACTCTGTCCAACAAGTAAAAGTAACAAGGGAATAACTCTGAAATGACTCAAGATAGATTTCTTTCACTGCACTTCCGTTTTGTGCTGACCATTGTATGAAGTTGTATTGAATTCCAACCAGAAGTTTTCGAATAATGCTTCGGACAAGGAAAAGTAACAAAGGGCAATAACTCGTAATTAGTCAAGATTGAGTTATGGTTCGTGCACTGCACTCCCTCTTCTTGACCATTGTATGAAGTTGTATTGAATTCCAACTGGTCTTTCGAATTTGCCGGACAAGGAAAAGTAACAAAGGGGCAATAACTCTTAATATAAGTTGAGTTATGGTTCCTGTGCACTGGCACTTCCTCGTACTTGACCATTATGATTGTATTGAATTCCTAGTTTTTCAAATTAGGCTCGGACAAGTAAAAGTAACAAAGGGCAATAACTCTTAAATACTCTAGATAGAGTATGGTTCTTGTACACTGCACTTCCTCTCATTTGCTTTTGTATGAAACTGTATTGAATTCCAACTTGTATTTTAAGTTATGCTCTATTTAGCACAAAGGGCAATTAATATTGATTAGTCAAGAGAGTTAGGTTCTTTACACCGACTTCCTCTCAATGGCTGACCATTGTATGAAGGTACTGAATCCAACCAGTAGTTTTCAAGTTATACTCCGGACAAGGAAAAGAACAAAGGGCAAAACTCGTAATTAGCCAAGATGGAGTATGGTTCTTGTGCCTGCACTTCCTCTCAATGTGCTTGACCATTGTATGAAGTTGTGTTGAATTCCAAAGAGCAGTTTTCAAGTTATGCTCCGGACAAGGAAAATGCAACAGACCGCCGGACCGACCAACCAACCCCCGGGTGACTCCTATATACCCCCCTAAACTTCGTTTTGGGGGTATAAACATCATTCCGGGCTGACCAAACTAAACCTACACGGAGCAGACTGTTTCAGCCTGTCTCTGCAATGTCTAGCTGATCCTGAAACTCTGTGTATAACCTCTGTAATGCCTTTAGATTCTCACTGAAGTATGGAAGTATCTCTTTCAGCAGATCCCTCTTCTTGAAACCCTGTAATTGGAAAAAAGAAAATTGTTAAAGTTTCACTAGCACTTTGGAAACTAATGTAATCAACCTCTAAGAAAGAGAGAAATGTGGAATTATCTGTGTCTAGCCTAAGGACACTACCACTACTTTGGCACTGGTGGGTCCGATCCTAAGATTAATGCGCTACCACTCCATTACAACATAGCTGTAATGTTGCTTTTTAAATCGTAAGTACATGCTACAGATAGGGCTCAGTATTTCTTTCAATGACATCGCAAAAATAAGAAAGACGTGTATATGATTCTACCGTTATTCTATCCATGAGTTTATTTTCTATTCACGAGTATCTAGTGAAGAGGGGACTTTAAAAGATGTGTTCAAAAGATAGAAGCACCGAAATATTCTCGTGGGAGTGCTCTCATTATTTCTTTTCCAATTTATATCATGGAGTGTGTATTGTACAGTCAAAATGTGTACACAATGTAATCAGGTTAAAATGGAAACAAATGTGTACACAATGCGATCAGTGAAAATGGAAACAAATGTGTACAGACAACATTATTCAAGTGATGTTTATTATTTTTCAACAACCCATTTTTAGATTAATTCCTCTGTGCCCAAAGTAATGTTTACTAAAGTGCGTCGCCAAGAAAGTGTTCATACCAATACTGTGTGTTGCCAGGAGTTATTTCCCTTTGATTTGTAGACTGGTCCAAGCAAATCATTACAAACTTCTCGTAGTCTTACTTCAATACCTACAATAAAGTTTGTTCAAAAATAAACTTGTGATAAAAACACTGAATATCTAAAGGGAAAGAAGTGGAAACAAGACAGTGAACACATTAAACTTTGTACAAAAATGTAATTCCAATTGATGTTGTTTGCTAATCTCAAGATTTTATTCCATTTTTTTATCATTAATTCAGAGTTTCTAGACAAAAACATATGGGTCATTTCGCAAAAATATATACCTTCTTGAACAAGATATCTGACATACGTCTGTAGCCAGAACTTATATTCTGATGGCGACTTGAGCTGCAAACATGTATGTAGCTGGGTTTCTAGATGATTTAACGTAGATAACTGTCGGATTTCAGGCCCTGTCTGTGTAACTCCCCGAGATGTACCCTGAGATCTGTGAACACAATGACACACAATACACTATCAGCGTTAAGAGATACGATGTTACACACAGTTACACATAGTTACCGTAGTTTGCAGTCAACTGTTTCTTCAATCTTATACCTGCCCTATCCTTTAGAAAGTCCTAAACAGTTATATTATTATGGTAACGTAATAAATACACACCATTCTTATCACTTGCTCAGATATTTCTGCACATAAGTAGGGCTCCCAAGTCTACTCCAGGTCGCATCGCTTCAAGCCTCGAACGAGGAAGGTGGACCCAAAAAGCACATAAACAAACCCAAATCTACTAAAACATGTATATTGCATTAAAGCATTTTTTCTTGGGGCTTAATGCCTGTTTCAACATCTTTTCCATTATTTACAGGTGACCAGTTTACCTTTCAATTTCATCCTTCATGGAAAGGTCCTGTATTAAGAGTCCCATCCTTGATAAGAAACTGCTAACCCTCTACCATAGAGCCAGGTAGGTAGCTAGGCTAAACCTATGACCCACAAGCTGGACTCATGATCTTCAGGCTGGACTCATGACTCTTGGGTTGGACTCACGATCCTTAATCAGTGAGAAGGTTAGCCACCTTAACTATTCCACATAACGGCAGGTCTTATTCAAGCAAAAAAACACTGGTGCACAAACCTGTCCTGAGATATCTGGAGTGATGTAAGGGTCCCTGATATATTTGTACTAGTCCTGGGTTTACTGTGATAATGTACCGAACACTGGTGTACTCTATCGTTTCTGTCATTTACTAACAACCTGTGAAAACCATGTTTAAATAAAAAATGTATGACAATAAAATCCTTAGATCGCCAAAACTATATCAGCATAAAAATTGTCACATCTGAAACAAAGCCTCAAAAATCATCATTTAGACACATTATCAATTAAGATTGGGCATTAAACACCTTTTTTTCTCAAATTATCAGCTATTATCCATAAGCGGTTCATTAACTTTGTGCATCTGGAATTTCAATTTTACACTGTCCAAGGCAGACACCTGCTTTTATCTGGATTCTAGACGCATAATTATATACATGGGAAAAGGAAAACAATTGGCAGGGTGGGACAAAAATGCTTTATACAGTGAAAAAGGACCTCTCCTTTAAACAAATCATACTGTAAAATTATTTATATTCGCAAGTAGTTTATTTAGTGATTTTCAAATTTTATATTACTTTGTGAGATTTTTTCATTTGCAAGCAAATGCTATTTCACACTTAATCAGTCTTAGCACGTTCGATGCATCCACAACATGATTCATTTGAGAAATTTAGCAAAAATAAAAACCTCGCAAAAAAACCCCCAGACTTCTACAGTACCAAATGTAGAGTAGATCAAAGCTTTCCAAAACAAGCAAGCATTAACTGATAAGAATTGGAAACATACCAGCAGCCTAGCTGTGGAGTGAAGGAGTAGGACTTGTTTGTGGATAACGTGATCACTGGTATACCTTCACTCGTCACAAATGCCTTCAAAACTGTTTGATCAGCTGAAATTTACATGGCGTACAAAGTGAAATTTGAATACCTTGTTTAAATACACCAGTAACTCTGCCTTTGCAGTAATAAAATTTCTACAGCATAGCAATCCAGTAGAAAATTACTTATTTAAATAAATTAAATTACTTGTTATTTTAATGAACTAAATATATATAATAAGTTGTATTTCTTGTACGAACCAGCTACTTTATTCAATGCCATGGGGTAATGAATTTATATATATCTTTTACGGCTTTGTTTTCAAATCCATTTCTTTACTATGTATTAACCATTTGTATGTTTGTTGTTGTCTTAATACATGAATACTTTGCATTGTATTGTACCGACTACTAGAAAATAAATATTGTTTAAACTAATAAGGTGTATACTCACATTTCATTATAGAAATTAACTGTTCATTTTTCACAACACATGATAACGCCTGAGTGTTCCTGCAAAATAACAGTTTAATATGAAGTCAAACATCAACATAAATACAGAATTCTTAGAATTTCATTTTTAGAACTTTGAACCAGTAACCTATGACAAGAGCTCTTTCCAGACAGCGTACATGACTATTTGAAGAGCTATACTACAGAAACAAAAGTCCCTGGATCACTTTCATTTAATGATATAGTAACATGAATTTATTGATAGGATAATGATAGAACCATGCCCTATTTTCTCTAAAACAATGTTGACATATTTTCTTTCGTATTTAATTGTTTCTGCAAGAAAAAGAGTTGCCTGAAAGCCTATCTTATTTATTGCAATATCATTGAGAACAAAAATTTGCGGTATGTTTCTAATATATACTTATCAATGTAAAAAGCAAAGTTTGGAATAATTTTGGTACAAATAAAGGTCATTTCTGTCAGAAAGACATCTTTCTTGATAAAATGAGAGCTACTAGTAAATGTGATCCTGGGACTTTTAGCAATGCTTTAAAAATGGTTTCACTGTGATACATCGTGTTCTATAGCACTTTAATATTTTTGGTTGACCCTTATTTTGTGCATCTTGACTGAATCCCAAAAGTTATGTTAAATGAATTTGTGAACAGTCTACATCATTCGATATATGGACAAGGGAATGGATTGCAAGTTAGACAAAACTTTTGTCAGCTCGGGTACTTACCAGACATACAAGCTGCCTTTTGAAGAAATTGCCATTACATGATGTCCATTTACATCAAGCATGGATATTTTAGAGTTAAGAACTATACTAGGTAAGACCTTCTGGCCGACACTGTTGAATATAGACAGTGAACAATCTGTACACGCCGCACAACATGTGTTCCTGAAATGTATACAACTGAAATAAGGCACATGAAGTCAAAGAAAGTAGTGCACTCTCTTACAATTTTTGGCAGTTCACTTTAGTATGCCTGTATTCAGGAAATTTCCCTAGAACCAATACTTTCATACAACAGTAGGGAAATGCATTTCTAAGAAATATGGAATTTATAAGAAAACTTACTGTATAGATAATCATGTTTTCATTATCCAAACAGAGTTTGGTGTATAGAAGATAACAAAGTTACAGTGAAATCTTTACACTTTACATCTCAAGATGACTAAATCATTATAACCTTAGGCCTCGTCACAGAGCTCTTTTTCCTTCTATAGCAGTCACCATTTACAGGCGTCTTCCCCTTCAACAATTTCTTTCAAAACATGCAGCTTTTCCCCGTAAGTTGACTTAACCTCAGGATTTTTATTCCCTTTTGCCAGAATACTGAGCTAATTGTTCGCCAAATCAAGGGTGTGGGACCCCTTCCCTTCTCAGTAATAAAAAGCCCTCCTTTGAACTTCAACAAATGTGTGAAACAATTTCCTACCTTGAACCAGCCACAGCTATGACTTGAGAGGAGAGTAATTGTTCCCAAACAGGGTTACCTCCCTTTGTACACTGTAACTTGTGCAACATGGTTCCCCCAGCTGGTATATTGTTCTTCACTTCCAGAGAGCAACCGTCATCTCCTGAACCACCTGCAATCTGTAAAAACAACACAATGGTTAATATAAAGATAGAATCTGTTGGGACATTAAAACTAGTATCTGAACAGGTCAATTTTAAACATTATTAGAGGTATATGCAGGCGTTCTGAGTACAGCTGTACTTCTATATACAACAGACCTGCTGTGAGGGTCCCATTCAAAATTCAGTATTATGTTGTCTCACCTAGTTGTATTAAGAAATTTAGAAAAAATTGTTTAACTTTAGTTAATTAACTAACTTAAGTTAATACACACTTAGTTTCAGACTCAGTTTTGCCTGTTCAGCTCATGTGCACAACTATCAACCTATTTCCCTGCGAATGACATCACATATGTATCATAATCAACATTAAGGCATTCATCTAGCCGTGCCTGACAGACAGGGCGAGGTTAAGGTGTCCGCTGCTCATCCCTGAGGTTGCATGTTTGAGCCACACCTGGGGTGAGGACTGTAACTGCTCATGTCTTACCAGTACTGGTTTATCCAGGAAGTGGACTCCAGAGTGACTTGATAAACT
>JAFMSR010001970.1:0-24753 GCA_022818135.1 Saxidomus purpurata | reverse complement strand
CAAGAAATCTCTTTTCGTTTCCTTTCTGAGGTCTGATTTGGCCACTTCGACTTGGTTCTTGCAAATGACACACTCATACACACTCTGAAGGCCGACGAAAGCAATTCTAAACCCACACTGACAGTTTCCAAAATAGATAGTTTGATGAGAGGGAGATTTTTCCTCTGACTCCAAGCTTTCTTCATCTAAATGTGACCATCCTGGCAGAAATCGCACTTGTGTACTTTCGGGTGCAACAAGACATTTAACTAGAACAGGTAGTTGCCTGTCACGTTCCACCATAAATTCAAAATGACTCAAAAGAAGACTATAGAGAGAAGTCAATACAGAGATTTCGCTTACATGCAGCAGTGGTGTGGTGTTTGTTAGTACGAACTTTGTAATATTAAAGTTTCCTTCTCCTAGCATGCATTTTGCCAAAGTTTCTAATTCTGCACTGTAGTTTGCCTCAACGATCATATTATGAAGCAGTTCAGCTTCTCTACGCCTGGTGTCATCAAGATCCGAGTCTGTTAATTGTAGGTAAAATTGAGACATAATAAATGATAGCATTTGCAACGTAGCGTAAATATTTGTTTTCGCGTTTTTAACTTCCCCTACCATTTCTTTTTTAAATTTGTTTATATCCATGTCTATGCAACAAAAACATTCGTTGTGATGAGACATTTCACTAATATGTACACAAAGTGGACTTTTGTCAAAGATTCTCGTGGAGTGCCTTTCATCCCAAACTAAATTTTTCAAAAAGGTATATTTTTCACCTTGCTTGATGCAAAACTTCTGTAACTGGATAATTGTTCTACTTGATATGAGCTTCTTCAGAAAGACTTCAGTGAGTTTGTTGTGTTTCTTCTCCGGCAGGTCTGCCAGCGCAACATCCAAAATGCTCAATAATTCTGAACAGTTTTCTTCATCAGCGAACTGTAAACGATGTGCTGCACTCTGAACGAAACACCCACAAAAAGAGATGGAGGCAACACGTTTCAATCCACCAGAATATTCTTGAAGTGTCTTATGACATTTATAGAATATAGTTATTGTACGCTGTTCTAATGCAGAGTCGATGTTTTCAGCTTCACAGTCTAAATCAGGGAACTCATTTGCGTAAATATCTTGTAAAAGATCAGTCAGCAATATAATGAACACATGAACTTGTTTTGAATCCTGGATCAAATGTTTCAAAACGTCGTCTAATTCAAAAAGAAATGCTTTGCCCCATCTACCTATGCTTATATCCTTTTCAGGCCCGGTGGGACATCCCTTGTTTTCTTCATTTTCGTTCAACAGATCCGTAGACAAAATATCTGTCAACAAGTCTTCATTAATGCTTTGGAAAAACAAACTGACAGGAACTTTGTATAATTTCATATAACGTGTGGGTATCTTTGATTCAAGTATAAGTTTGAACAGAAAGTGAAATGCTAACGAATCGGGGTCGGCTGATAAGCATCTGACAAAATACGACGACAAGGTGCGTTGACAAAGAATATCGATGTCTTCACTGTAACGTCCAGTTGCTGACAAAGCCGATTCAATTATGTCTAAAATAGCCGCAAATACATGTTCTGAGTCAAGGCAATAGCCTTTCACCATAACGTCACCCAAGTTCTCTATTAAAGATACATCAAGGGAAAGAGGAAGAATTAAATCTGCAACAAGCTCTGTACAAATTCGCAGTGAGTAAAGAAGATTTGGAAATCTTGATACTTTTGCAGCAAGTGAAATTATTGAGCTGACATCACTCTGCCAGTGATGAACACTTCTGTGTTGCTTTAGACACTGAGATGTGGGTAACATATGCATGCACACAGTTTGCACTAAAGCGTCACTTACAGACATCTCATTTTTGCTGTCATTCTTATTGAAAACAGTGGATTCCGGTATGAACTGCGAGGCTTCATTCCTTACAATTTGCTGTTGTTTTTCTGTTTCATTTTTTGAGCTTGATACACTATGGGGTTCTTGGCCACATTCAGGCACTATCTGATTTGTATTCCTGAAACCCAGATCATCGATTGTGCAAATTTCACGACCTACTGTAATTGTTATTCCCGCATTTAGCCCGTCGACTTTTTCAGGTAAAGGAACATGATTTCTTTCGTATGAAAATTTACCCTTTTGGTCAGTATCTAATACATCTGCCCCTCCATCTCCTTCCATAATATATTCATGTTCACAATTGCCATCTTCAAGTGGAATATTTCTTTCTTCTAACGGTGATATTGTCTCATTTGCTGCAGACTCGTCAGCTGCATCCCAACATGTATTCTTGCATATTTCATGATTTCCGACAGGTTCATCAAGGGTCATATCTTGTCTTTTCTTCGATGGTAAGTAATGGGGCTTCCAACCTACTTCATCACCACCAACTGAGGTATGTATTTCATTCAATGTCGGATCGAATGAGAGTTTGTGCTCACCTTCTTGCACATTCCTCGAAAAGTAATCATTTTTTTCAGCGGTACCTTGATCACTTAGCTCATCTTTTTCGTTAAAAAGGAAGTCCGAGTCGACATCACGAGTGTATGCGCTATCAACAGTACAAATGGGGTACGGTTTCTCGTGTAAATTAATATTTTCGCTATATCGTGCCTCAGATAAACTCATCTGACTTTGCCCGGTATTCTTCTTGAATTGGGGGTCAGTTGTACCCTCAAACCTTTTTAAAACTTTAATGATTTCACTTTTACTTTCTGGCATGATACTAAGGCACTTTCCAATTAAAAGTAATTCTGACCTTATTGATTCATAATGTACCCATACCATTGTATGCAGACGAAGAACGAAACTAAATGGATCAGACAAAGGAGAAAGCCCAAGCCGTTCCAGAATCAGTTTCAAAACCATCGTTTGATTCATTTGTACTGTATTTAACAATATTGTATGTTCCGTTGCCTTGCAAAAATCATCAATATAGTCACTATCCCAGTTTTCGTAAGTAAAACAATTCAAGTCAGGCACCTTACGTAATATGATGTTTTCCTGTTGCAACAGAACCTCATTATAAACATCTGATGGGGTATCTTCGTCATCAGTCAATAAACACTGGATTCTGTAAGCTTGAAGAGTTTCCATGAAATCTTCCTTAGTCGACTCAATGCTTTCATAGATATACAAACTGAAAGGCATTCTAAGCGAAAAATCAACTGTTTCACATGTGTAGCATTCGGGACCAGTTTCATCCGGTACATCGGCGATTAAAAACAAGCGTTCATCATGTAAACCAGAAATCCATGCTGTTCTTTTGCTCCTTATTCCACCGTCCTTTAACAATAAATCATTGTGCTGACATGTAAAAAAGCTGTTTAATATCCCTGTTTGCTCAATCTTGTATATGAATTTGGCTAGTGGTATTTTAATAGTATCCATGATACAAAGTTCCAAAGCATCGACAAAACTTGAAGACGATGTCAAAGCAGCATAATCACACGCTACATCTAGTTGCCAGTACTTCCCATATCTACCAGAACTCTGTTTCTGCACATGAGACAAAATTTCATTTTCTAAGATCTCTAGTAGGTCTGTCGAATGTTCAATATTTGCAATCGCTTCTGATATACTTGCCAAATCTCGACCATGACTTCCATATCGAATCCTAGAAAATGCCCAAAACAATTCATCCTGAAGGTACGACTTTAGCGGTCTTTTCTCTAGGACAGCCTCCGGCAATGTCATGTTGTGAAGCTTCGGCAGAGGTATATGTGGGCATTCTATACTATCAATCATGACAAGTTTCCACTCGGATAAAAAATTAAGCTGCGAAACACTACTGGGCGATGATTTGCTTCTGTTCACATGTATAACTAAATACACGTGTTTTGGAAAAGATGTATACTTTTTCTTGTATTCACTTCTATATCTTTCTATCACTTGTTTTGTTAGTAACAGATGTCTTCCATCATCCTTCGCATTGCACTGAACAACTAAAATACTACTCTCTAAATTATTCCAGAAATGCTGAATTCGGGAAGACAGTTGTTTTTCTGATTTAAATGTCCCAAGTTTCTCGACCTGAATTTGAACAGGAGATAATGCTTTAGCACTTTTACTATGGACATTGCTACTCGTGAATACAACATTTAACAATCCTTCGTTAAATTCTTCCTTAGGCGAAGTTTCTATTTGATTAAGGATAAAATATTCAAGTCCGTTATGGATCGGCAAAGCAAAATATTGTCTGATAATTTCATCAGAAAAACTGTGCGTTTTTAAGCCGCCTGCCATTTTCTGCCGAATAACAATCTCGGGTTTCATTATTCTAATTAACAGTCCTTTGCACTCAGCTAGGATGTCTTCATCTGTGTATGATGATTGTCTTCTTTGGGCTATATCTTCCTCTGCTTTTAAAACCAAGGAAGCTGTCAGATCATTGTTAAACACTGGAAACAATTCTTCTTTCTCCAATCTATTTCTTCCTGTATTTGTTAATTCATCAATCCATTCGTCTAATCGGCATATAACACCGTAATGTTTTTCCTGAATAATGTCACAAAATCTGAGATACTGCTTTTCAAATCTATTCAAAAAAGGTGGATCTGTAAAATCTAACCTGCTTTTATCTATGAGTACAATACATTTAAATGTTTCCGCTACATGACATATTGGGTTGCTGTATGGTCCTAATGCAACACGGCAGTTCTTTTTCTTCCCTATGACAGTGTAGTTTTGATTTAGCATATCGTATAAGCTGCCGTAAATGTTATCTAAATCTTTCAGTATAAGGACCATTCCTTCTTCCATGCACAAGATAATTCTGCTTAGTATTCTGTAGTTATAATCTTCAGTCAGATCTTCCTCAAACTGACTTCCAAATATTATCTCTTTTCTGTCACAGCCTATTGCTTTTAGCCTTTGCTCAATTAAACCTAACACTGATTCACCAGTTGTAATTAACATCAGATGCCTAGCAATAGGATCTTGAATGTTTTCTGTAATAAGGTCCATCAGTGGGTATTCTTGTAATGTAACTAAAGGTAAATGTTGTCGAAAAACATCGTAAAGTATTTTCATTTCATCTGGTAACCCGCCAAAATTTCTAGCGATTCCCTTAATTATCATTGCCGTTTTAATTTCTTTAGATTCGGTGTACTCGTGTTCAGCAAACGTCCTTGCCACAAACTTTATAAGTGAATAATAATCCCGTAAGCCATGGAAATGTTTGAATCGAAGTTGAAGAATATATTGGTAATATGCTTTAGACATTCCTTTCAATTCATCTCTAATATCACATGTAGTGGCAGACGGATGCTTCCTATCTCCAATTTGAGACAATAACGATTTTCTTTTCTCTTTTTCTTCTTTTTCTAAAAATGACTGGCTGATAGAAATAGCAGTATCGAATAACTCCTCTTCATCCATATCAGGCCGTGAAAGATGTACTGCTCTATTCATTTTTGATGCATCGAGAGCCCAGTTTGATATACCTACGACTGCAACGTCTGGTTGACTGTTGCCATCTGGTTCTAACAAATTATGCAAAACTTTCAACGGATTGAACCGTGATATTTCTGCTAATCCAATTTCGTCCAAAACTACCACTGATAATACTTCCTCCTGATTGTTTGAATTTTGGTAATTCTTCGCTTTTGCAAAAACCTTTATTATCCCATCAGATGTTGATGATTCAGACCCTTGAAATGAGACACAATATAATTGCGGTAATTCTCTGAAAAATTCATCCTCTGAATCTTTTCCTCGGAGATTACTTTTGATCAACTGCATTGCAAGAGATTTACTGCAACCCGGTTTTCCAACGACGAATATAGGTATTCTGTTAAAAATACAAACAAGAATGACAAATACGTTTTCACGTAGAGCTGTGTTACAAGCTGTTCCTGGTGGCAATTTCATTCTTCCAAGAATGTCTACCTGCTCTTCTCTGATTACATTTTGAATGAAGATTTCTTGTCCTCCATCAAACGCATGTCCATGCTTCTTAAATGCATTTCCTATTTCGGAGCGATAGTCTCTTCTGGCAATTTTATCATAAAATCTGCTTTGGTAACAGTGAGCTAATGCCAGTATCATTGACTTGAGATTTACATCACATAACTTTGATGTTGTATGAATAGGTTTTTTCTTCGGCAGAAATAAAAGAAACCAATTTGTTAACAACTTACATCTTTGCACATCACGAAGGCTAACAGAATATGATGACCTTTCTTTTTGTCTCACAAAGGCTTGTGATACAGTCAAAAGGGTCGTAAATAACTGGTGATGTTGGCTGTTTTCTGGAGGGAACACGTCCGCGATCATTCGATGAATATATTCTCTTTCGTCTTTTTCACTTAAACTTCCGAAATCCCAAACAAAATCGACCATCATTTCAGGCAATGGCAAAACTCTATAAACTAATCTTGACAATTCGTCAGTTTTAGCTTTACCATCTAAGCCAGCTGTATAAATGGCTTCTGTTGTTCTGAGTTTATAAGGGTTGCAGGCTCCCATTATAACAAGATTAGGAGACAGTTCTTTCCCGAGGCACTCGTGATGACAAATAATATCAGCAATAAGTCCGATGCTGTCTGACGTGTTTATTTCGTCCAAAAAGAGCCATACTTCACTATCCGTGTCTTCTAAGGCTTGATAGTTGTTCTTCAACACCCGTTCAATTATTTCCTCTTCTAGTATACCAGCATGGACGTTCATCACGTCGAAAACAGCTTCACAAACAGCAGCTAAGTAACGGACCAGGGATGTTTTACCACACCCTGTTTCACCCATAACGACCACCGGTATGTTTGCTTTAATGCGTAATATTATCAAAACCATTTTAAGCAAATTATCTGCAGTTACTGCATAAGTTTTCGACAATGCCGAGGTTGTTTTTGCTGGTAAGGACATTGGGTTTACTCTTGCTATTTTTTGAAGGATATTTTGCAGTTTCCATTGATCCATTTTTCTGAAATCTTCCATTGGCTTTTTAATCTGACCTTCGAAAAGACTTCGAATTTCGACTGGGACTTTGGACAAATGTCTATATAATGGAGAGAGTGTATGGATATTCTGATTATGGAAAACAAACATTAGGTGATTGCTTTCCTCCCATCTGACCATACCTTCAACTCGGTCTGCAACACATGCCGCTAAATTAGAATGTTGCAAAGTGGTTCCAGTACAATGGTTTTGTTCTTCAATGTCCATTTTTATTGTTGATATTTGTCCTTCTCTGCATACATCAATAGACCTTGTGGCAAAGTCGCTCGATGCCTCTATCATCGCTTGAACTAGCTGCGTTTTTACAGAAAGCTGAACTTTTTCTCCCATCATATCTTTTAAGTAACTTACTTTAAAAAACGAGCTTTCAGACATTTTCTTGAGTTGATCTGCCAAAACATGTATGAAGCTGTCCAGTATCGGATAGGAACAGTTGATTTTATCAGGAACGTATTTCTTTAGCAATGATTTACACTTCTTTGAAGAAAGTGAGCTCTGCAAGTCACCTCTAAATGGCATATCTGTCGTGTCCAGTGTGTCTCGCTCCAACTCCTTCAGATAGCGACAAACAATTTGCACAGGACTATTGGTCTCTTTGCTTATAATCAAACTATCTATTCCTTTCCAGTTTAAATTTTCTCGATGGAACAAAACGGCTGTTTGTAAAGAATTTCTTAGTGTATCATTTATTGTATTCGAAATCTCAATGTAAACATCAAGAACCTGTAAACTCACAGACATTCTTCCTGTTGATACATAGCGCAAGACTACAAGTTCAAACATAAAGGTATCCAGTTCCGAGGGGTCGTCAACGTTTCCAACATCTATATGTAATACATGAAAATGTTTTACACGTAAGGCATTTATCCGCTCAACAAGGTGGACTTTGCGTATCGGGCCACTGATATGCAAGGTTACAATACTTTTTTGCCGTTGATGAGATACCTTTTTAATGTAACTTGTTTTGCCGAGTCCAGGTATGTCCGAAGATACCGTTACAACATCGCTACAATGTAATCTGAAAATATCTCGAACGGTTTTTTCCGTTGCCGGAGTCACTGAAGTAACACAGTCTCCCAATTGGTCAATAAATGGGTGGTTTCTTGAGCCTCTGCATATTATAGCAAGAAGGAATTTTGTTTCTTTGTCAAGACATCTTAATGTTTCAACTAGATTGAACTGGACTTCATTTGGCAGAACGTCAACGTTTGCTATACAAAACAGTGTCTTTTCGCCGTAAAACTTGCTTGCACCTAGACACCTGTGTATAAGTAATTCTAACTCCATAATAGAAGTATCACGGGTGCAAAACAGTACATGGTTTGGTTCTGGTAGTCTTTCGGTAGTGTTCAAGAACAATGCCAGCAACGTTCTGACTGTATGGAAACTTCCTTCTTCTAACTGTATAACCGAAAGCTTACCAGGCTTTACAGTGCTGGATAAGCTTTTGTTTTTCTGGTCTGTTAAAGGACGATAAAATGTACCTAGACCTTCCAGGGCACTGTGTAATGAGTGACCTATGCAATGCAACATGATTCCGTTCGACCAGTTTGTACTCCTGGATTTTTCTTCCTGATATAGGTCTTTCAATAATTGCGCTTGTAATTTCGGGTGAATGAAACTAAGAATTGTTTGAACAACCTGGCCGTCTTCATTTCTTTGCTCTAAGTATCTATAAAGTGAGTGGAGCTGGTTTCCTTGAACAAAATTCATCAGATAGTGACGATATCTTTCTTCATTTACATCATGCAACCACGATCTAAGTTTTAATGAAAATGTTTCTTGTTTAGTCAGAAGTTCCTTTGGCCTGATAGGCTCTTTGATATTCATATATTCTATATGTCCAGACATATGAAGCTCAAACAAAGTTTCTGAAATATCCAAGCAGAGGACAACATCTTCTGTAAAACGTAGCAACTCTTCCCTTTTAAACTTATTATCAGCAGGATTTGTTCTCTCTGTATTCATCAAAAGAAGTGCTCTACTTCGCAGATCTATCAGGGTTGGTTTTTTGTGAGTTTCTTTATTTTTATTTTGTTTGTATGTCACTTCAAAATCAACACCAGTGCATAATTCATTCAACACAAACTGAAAATTACCTCGACTGATGATATTCTTTATCATTTCTTTAGTCTGTTCACCCCTGTTAGCTACACCATTGTATAGTGATTTAAGATTATGCAGATTGAGTACACAGTCTACTATTTTTTGTGGCAATGAACCTGCATGCTTTTTAAGGGCATTGGTTTGTTTTTCTAAGATACGCAGAAGGCTACTGCAGTCTCCGCAACCCTGTGACAAGAGCAAAGGGTGCAAATATTGCTTTACTTCAATTAAAGCTGATACCGTTGACTCCGTGACTTGCTGTTCCGATATGTCTTCTACAGCATCTATCAAATTCTTTATGTCCTCATCTACTATAGACTTTAAAAACTTTATTAAAGTCGACGAATTGCCCAAGGATGTCATTATCATAACAGTTTCCTCAGAAAGTTTTTCAGCTACGGAATAAACTGTATTTAGTGATGCCTTAACTTCCATAAAAGAGTAACCAGCAGCTGTTCCATTTATGAGCTTTTTAAAAGCTTCCATTGCCGAGGACAATTTCGGGTCATTTAGCTGATTAATACTAAAGACCTTTGCTACAGCTTTGATCGCATCAACAGTCTTGACCACATCGTCAATTGAAAAGATTCGCTTTAGTGTTTTTTCGTCTGATTCATCTATTACAATGTGTAAAGTTTTCCTAGCAATTTCAAGCTCAGCATTTATGTTAGGTGATTTTCCAAACATTGTGTCTAACCGTTGTATCGGAAATATCTCATCTTTTAAGAGCATTTTCCAAATATCCCCATACAGTTGGCAGCCTTTTTCATGCAGAATAGACATAAACAGAAGACAACGACTGTTCTTGTCAGCGGTGGTTGTCAATGGCTCTGATACAGACATTTGTTGGAAGAGGATACTGAGGGAATCGAGGGGATCATCTTCTACCTGCTTTTGTAATTCAAAATTGAAATCTGTTACAACGTTTTCCAGACAAACATTCCAAAATACACTTGAAGCGATAAGAGGTTCTAGATATTCGCATATACTGGGCAATTTGTTTATGCCTCTCCAAATAAAATCACTGGACAGGCACTCTTTTGTTGTAAGTTTTCCGGAACTCAGGGCATGTTGAGTACCCTCTACACGGTGTATAATATCTTCAAATATTGGAGGGTCTTCCTTCATGACATCGGCTACCTTTGTCAAAACTGTGTGTACAAGAATTAATTCCTCCTTCACTTCTTTAAATTTCGAAAGTGCTTCCTGCCAATATTTATCAATTTCAGCTCTTTTGCATTTCTGACCTAAAAGCATTTTTGCAGCCTTTGCATCTACCGAATTCTTTTGCAAGCATTCCACAAAATCGCACCTAACGCTATGTGTTCGAAACAAGTTAACCATGTTTTCAATGCAATCCATTACCCTGCTGAAGGATCGATTATCTCTCACTATGTCCATATGTTTTCCTTTCATACCGATAACAGAAAGCCAGAATTTGTACTTTGATACTAGGCGAACAAAATGTTGCGTTACAGTTGCTTCTTCTGAACTGTCGTGCACTTCCAGTAGTATGCATACTAACTCAGCAGTCAGCCTGTTAACACAAAAATGATCCTTGTTTACTCATTCAAATAAACGCAGTGTAAAAAACATCAATGTACACTAAACAAAACTTCTAACGCGCCACCTGCCTTTTTCATTCTTTATTTAATTGCCGAGAGTCCCCATTTATGTCCTCTTATTTTTAGCTGTCGCTGCACGAACGGCATCATATCTTGCAATTATATGAAATTTCAAAATAATTGAGTGGTACAAATTTCACATGGAAGAGCATCAAGGCAAAAACACATGTTAAATCTACGGAGGTTTAAACGTTAAAGTAAAATTCTCTGCCACATGATTTGTGCCACTCGATCTTTATGAAATTCGTGTGACTGAAGTATCTACCTAGTGTCTTTGTAAATGCAAGATATGATAGCCTTCGTGCACCAATAGCTAAAAATAAGCCGGCAGATATTGGAAGGGCTGATAGTTAAATAAAGAAGGACAATTATAGCTTAGATAAGATTGCATATATGGTTGCAAAGATAAGAAACGAACAAAACTAACTTGGTGAGTCTTTCTGCCTTGGCAATTCAACTTTTAATGAAACTGGTCTAGATATTATGCTCATACTCATTTAACAAGGTCTGGTGTAATTCGATACAATCTATTCAAATTAAAGAGTTGGTAATATTATCTTGGAAAAAATAACAATTCAAGGGAAGTAACCTCAAACTGATCTGGGTAATCTGGTTGATTATCATGTTTGGTTGAACTAGCACTGTCACCGAATGTGATTAATACCCCCGTCATGGCTTAGACATAGAAATGGATATATGAATACATAAGGGCCGTGATGGCCCTATATCTCTCACCTGAGTACCAGTGCACTTATCGAAGGAAGTCACTGGTTGCCAAAATGAATCAGTAGTTGCTAAGTAATTCTCTGGTTGCTAGGCGAAGTCACTGGTTGCTAGTGGACTACGTTGTTGTTAAGGAAGTCAATGGTTGCGAAGGAGGTCATTTATTGTTAGGGGATGTAACTGGTTTGCTAAGGAAGTCACTTGTTCCAAGGGAAGTCATTGGTTGCTAGGGGAAGTCAGTTTGCTAAGGAAGTGACTTGTTGCTAAGGAAGTCAGTGGTTGCTTGGTAAGTCGCTTGGTAAGTCAGTGGTTGCTATAGGAACTCATTGGAAGCTAGGTTTCTCCTATAACTCAAAATAAAGACAAGGGACACCAACACAGGCGGGCGTGGTCAATTTTCACACCGGTGGCATGATTGAACACTTTGTAAAGGACCACTAGACGATGTCACATATCAAATATCTAAGCTCTTGGCCTTGTGGTTTTGGAAAAAAATATTCTTAAAGTTTTCCCTATACCAAGTGACCCTCTGGGCAGTGTCAATTTGGACCCCTGGGGCATGATTTAATCAAATTTTGAAGAGGTCCACTACACACAGTTTCACATTAAATATGTAAACTCTAGATCTTGTGGTTTTTTTAGAAGAAGATGTTTAAAGGTTTTCCTATATATATGTCTATGATAAACAAGTGACCCCCTAAGCGGGGTCAATATTGACGATTTGCACAAACTTGGTAGAGGTCTACTAGACAATGCTGTTTACTAAATATCTAAGCTCTTGACCTTGTGGTTTTGAAGAAGTAGATTTTTAAAGTTTTCCTATAGAAACCTATGTAAAATCAAGTGACCCCCAGTGCGAGGTCAACTTTGACCAGAGGGTCATGATTTGAACGATTTTTGGTAGAGGCAATGCTACATGCCAATTATCTTAGCTTTAGGTCTTGCAGTTTCAAAGAAGATTTTCAAATGTTTTCCTATAAAAGCCTTTGTAAAATCAAGTGACCCCCAGTGCGAGGTCAACCTTGACCTGGGGTCATGATTTGAACGATTTTGGTAGAGGCAATGCTACATGCCAAATGTCTTAGCTTTAGGTCTTGCAGTTTCAGAGAACAAGATTTTTAAATGTTTCCTATAAAAGCCTATGTAAATTCAAGTGACAGCCGGGTGGGGTCAATTTTGACCCAGGGATCATAATTTGAACAACCTAGATAGCGGTCCACTAAGCAATGCTGCATGTTAAATATCTTAGCTCTAGGCCTTGTGGTTTCAGAGTAAATGTTTTGAAAAAAAATTCTATTTTTTGCCATAGCATCAAGAGTTCTGCATGGAACTGAATTCTTTGAACAAGTAAGAGCTTCATGCAAGAAACATCCCTGTCAAGTTTCATCAACATTGGCCCAGTCGTTTCAGAGGAGATGTCGTTTGAAGCAAAATGTTAACGGACGGACGAAGGGCAATCATCCATCCTAAAAGCTCACCCTGAGACAAAGATAAGACTGCATTACTTTCAATCCAGCGGCTGCTGAGAAATAGCGCGGACATTTGCTGAAAAAAATCAAAGGACTATAACTCTATGAAAAACCATCTGAGCGCATCATGTCAATGATATATATGCACAAAAAGGCTTTGTATTGATCACTTCTGTAAAGTTTCATTGATTTGAGGCCTACGTTTGCTGAGAAATTGGCTGAAAAAATCAAAGGGCTGTAACTCAATGGAAAATTATCTGAGCACAACCTGCAAATGATATAGGCTCGACATCGATCACTCGTGTAAGGTTTCAGTGGTTGCTGAAAAATAGCGCTACCAAAATGTACACGGACGGACGGACGGACAACGTGACTCTAGTATACCCCCGTACGAGTTTCGTAATGTAAGATAAAGCTTTTAAGAAAAAGAGCCCACAACAATGGTGAATACTGCCCGCACAATAACAAGATGGCCAAGATGGCCCCATATCGCTCACCTTGGTACAACTCTAGGCCTTGTGGTTTCAGAGAAGAAGATATTTTAAGTTTTTCCTTTTTGTTGCCATAGCAACCAGAGTTCTGCATGGAATGGAATTCTTTGAACAAATGTGATAGAGCTTCATGCAAGGAACATCCCTGCAAAGTCTCATCAAGATTGACCCAGTGGTTTCAGAGGAGATGTCGTTTGAAGGAAATGGTGGACGGACGTACGACATACGACGTACGACGGACGCCGGACGGAATGCGATCTTAATAGCTCACTCTGGCACTTTGTGCCAGGTGAGCAAAAAACAACTGACAATTGGTGATTTGTGAAAAGCAAGAACATTTTAGTTATCATTGCTTTATAAATTTGATAGTAAAGAATCTGATTAACTTAAAAGCCGACGTAGTCAGATATTTAGATGAACAATCGATGATTTACACAAAAAGGAAAACTCTTTCATGATTCTTAATTAGACATGTAATATCTGTTTATAAGATGCATTTCCAGTTAATTACATCTAAGATAAACTTAAAGGTAATGTGACAAAGATTGTGAAAACTCACAAGTCTATATAAAGTGAAAATTATATATTTATAGATGCTAAGTCGGCATTGTGTCGTCACGTGTTATTTCATCAAAGTGATACATTTGAAAACCAATATTTCACTCCCTGACCAGCGCGAAACCGGAAGTGACGTACAATGTACATTTATCCCTTGCATAAATGTTATCGATGGTTCGATACACATTTTACATTGTATGCTTTGAAATAAACCCAAGATAGAGATAAAATATAAAGAACAAGAGCTGTCCGTCATAAGTGACGAATGCCCCCGAAAGAGGTGTCTCACAGTCTGTGTCCTCTCCATGTGCTCAACAATTGTGCCATGTAATTCTAAGACAAAATAACCATGCATACAGTATTCCATTACCTTTAAACTCTTAGTGTGACCTTGACCTTTGAGATAGGGACGTGGGTCTTGCATGCGACATATTGTCTTGATGTGCTGAACATTTGTGCCATTTTGAAGTTGTTTTATATTCAATCAATAAATGCTACAGTTACAGCCCGGACACGAATGTGTGCATATATACAGGATTCTATTACTTTAAAACTCTTAAAGATCGATTATGACGACACTTCAGACCTGGTGAAATTCATAAGTCGATGCACTGTGAAAAATATAATGATACTTCCGTTGATGTAAAATTAGCTGCAAAGTGACGCGCTATTATGTGGCTATTCATCAAAAAGCGTTGGGTAAATTATGCGTGACCTGTTTGGACGATAAGCCATAGTATTGTCATCTTTTATGTGCCATAATCCTGGAGGTATTGAATGTTCTACAAATCATTCAGTGATGATGTAACGCTATGGCAACGTTGCTACTTGAAATATTTTAGGGTGCGTAGTTTAATGTAATACTATTGTTAGGCTCTTAAACGTGTGTGTTGCAAATAAACATGGCCAGTATCGTCCAAAACCAGGGGCAAAACTACTTAGTTTAGAAATTGCCGATCATCAAAACCATTATTTTTATCAAAACAATTATTCTAATATTTTTTTAATTATTGCACATTTATTAATGTATCTTATTTATCTTAAAATGTTTTGTCGCATGACATTTAAAGAAATACAGTAATTTAATTTACTTGCAAGGTAAGTATACAAATCAGTTTATATTTATATCACAGTGGTTTGGTTTAATATCTGGTTTGTTTTGTGGCAATTTTCGTTACAAAATTGTCATCGAGTCAGCAAGATAACTTACAAAGCTTAAAATCGAAGGCCATTACGCTCATTTTTTACTTTATCAACCGAAGAATTTCCACCGTTTCAACCCAAAACAAGTCAATACAGAGCTCTCAAAGAAAAAACTATTAAATCTAGACAAAAAAGCTTGTGAATAAAAACATAATCTATAGGGAGTTTAGATTTTCTGCGGTTTTAAGCCTAATAATACACTCAGTGAATTTGCTGCATAAATATTTAGAAGTTTAAGAGGTATGTTATACATATTATAAATATATTAGTCTAGATTAGTTGCCGTGATACATGAATAGACAACGATACATACTAAATATCTAAGCTATGGGCTCTGTGGTTTTGGAGAAGATTTTCAAAGATATTTCTACTTTTAGCTCTAGCGGATATGCTTTTCAGTCAATCGGAACCATTTGAGCAAAATTCCAGAAAGTTAAATGCAAGGATGATTCTGGCCAAGTTTGATAGAATTCCAAGAAGTGGTTTATGAAAAGTCATTTCAAGTAATTGTGGACGACGGAAGTACGGATGGCGGACATGCATCCATTCTAAAAGCTCACCCTGAGCCAGAGTCAGACCGTTTTAATTTGGCTGGTATGTGGCAGTTCGCCGCTTTCAGACCCCGGCAATTCAAGGCAGTCTGAGAACGACATACTTTGGCCAAGCCGTATGCAGTATAATGTTAACATATTTGTATTCTCTAATTTTTAACAGATCAATTTAATATTCAAATGAGCATTATTTTTGTTATTACCTCAAATCAGCTCTTCTTTCTCCTCCTTTTTTCGGAAACCAGTTTAGTACTTCTTCTGCTGTCAGGTCGCTTTTTCCTTTAATCAGACTTGAATAATATTCTTTGAATACGTTTGAAATATGCCCGTCTTCGCCAGAAAGCTCTTCCATAAATTCTACTTTGGTAAGCAACTCTTCTAGTCTGAACTTTTCAAATTCTCTAACCAAGAAATCCTTAAGTATTAGAACACATTCTGGCCGAGTTCTGATTTGTGGAACATTCCACACTTTTGACAGACGTGTACAGATATATCTGATCCCGTCATCGCGTGAGTTGCAAAATCTGGCTCCGTCTGCAGCTAAGTTCTGACACAAATTAGTGATATGTTCTAAACTTAAGGTACTGTACATGTCCCTTGTAATTGGCGATTCTGATAGCAGAAAGAATGTGTCAAGTACTTCTGTTATTTGCGACTTTGTTATTACTTCTAACAAAGCGTGAAGTTTACTTTCATCTTGAAACAAGCCATATTTTTCAATACAGCAGGATATTAATTCGGGAATATTGTCATGTTGGATCGACCTCAATTCTAGTACGAAAAGCAGAGCATCCTCAAATTTCGGCGCTAGCAACTGAACTTCGATACGTTTTGTATCAATTATGTCTTTCCACCCGGTTACTAAACTTCGAACGTTTTTGCTCTTCTTAATTTCTGTCAGAAAGGCATCTATACGAACGGAGGTGCTGCCATACATCTGGGTTTGAACAGATGATTCATTTTTACGAAGTTTAGTATCATCTTTTTGCAACGCTACAAATGCTGATACTGAACAACGCAATGGAAGGTTTCTCAAAAGAATCTCAAGAATTTGACCTGCAGTCACTGAGTTTTGACTTACAGCTTCATGGTATAACTTTGTACAGAGGGAGTTTACGATGCCTAAACTCGTGTTATCATCATTGCACAAAGGCTGTTTGGATTTAATACATTCTAGGATTTGTTCAAGAATGAATGCGTCGTTAAGAAATGTAAAACCTTTGTTAATACACTGCATTAAGCTTTTGTTTTCCAAAGAGCTTTTTTTGCAGACATGTAAAAGAATTAGTTGTGTACTAGAGCGGCAAGATATCGGAATTTGGTCATGGCAAAACACAGCAGCTGCATCTACCATTTTTCGAGCAGACGTACTATCAAGGATCTTTTCAGAAAATATTTGCTCTGGATTGTGTAATACTTTTCCGGCTGCAACCAAAAATAACAACCTGATTTTGGGGGGATCGTTTTCATATATATTTTTGTTGATGTGGAATAGCACACTTACTGCTTCATCATTCAATACCTCTTCTTTGCAGGCGTGTTCTATCTGTGTGCAGGAATCGTGTAGATCAATGTTACATGGGTCGTGAAAAAGTATATCCAGTAGATGGGCATTAATTCCATTGCGGATTATGCCGCGAGTGGGTTTCTTTTTTGAGTCAATCCAAATATCTCTTTGAAACAGGTTTTCATTAAGTGAGAACAGCTTGCTTTTTTCAACAGTCTCTCGGGAGAAGAAGCTCGATTTCAAAACAATGCTATAGCTATATTTGCATATTTCTGTTTTATCAGCTGGAATAGTAGTTTTAAGCTCATAAAGATCATAAAGACCATGAGGTTTCAACTCATGCTTCAGTATTGGGCATTCGATACTTGAAATAGTCAGTTGTTTTACACTTGCCGTCTGCTGTTGAGGAATGTACACCCGAAATATCTTCTGAATATATGGTATCTGAAATTGTAATGACATTTAAAGGTTTCTTTGAAATGGTTTACAAAGATAAATGTTAACAACTGTTCCTGTGTCGCAAATCTACAAGGAACTCATTTTATATGGCCTGTAAGCATAACCCAGACATGGAAAAGAGATGGCCCTATATCGCTCACCTTGGTACAAGTCCACTTGCCTGGTGGAAGATCACTAGACAATGTTATATACTACTAGGCAATGCTACATGCCAAATATCTAAGCTCTAGGCCTTGTGGTTTCAGAGAAGAAGATTTTTCCTATATTAGCCTATGTAAAACTAAGTGACCCCTGTGCGAGGTCAATTTTGATCCGGGGGTCACAATTTGAACAATCTTGGTAGAGGTCCACTAGCCAATGCTACATGTCAAATAGCTAAGCTCTAGGCCATAAATACGTTAACTACAAAAGTGATTTATAACATGACTTTCATCATTGTGAAAAAACATCATCATTAAGACCAAGATGGCCCTATATCGCTCACCTGATTACCATTAGGTCATGATTTTCACATAATTCATAGAGGTCCACTACACAATGCTTATTAACATTCCAAATATCTAAGCTCTGCCTGGGTCATAATTTGAAGAGGTCTAGTAGGCAATGCTACAGTTTTTCCTATAAAAGCCTATGTAAAACTAAGTGACCCCCCCACCCGTGCGGAGTCAATTTTGATCCGGGGGTCATAATTTGAACAATCTTGATAGAAGTCCACTAGATAATTCCAAGTGCTAAATATCTAAGCTCTAGGCCTTGTGGTTTCAGATAAGAAGATTTTTAAAGTTTTTGCCCGCCCGCAGCAGACGATCCAATTATACATTATGTATGTAGAATGAATTAAAGTAAGAAATAACAAGAGGGCCAAGATGGCCCTATATCGCTCACCTTGGTACAAGTCAACTTAAAAGATCACTAGACAATGTTACATACCAAACAAGTCACCCCCGGGCAAGGTCAATTTTGATCCCAGGGGCAAATTTTGAACAAACTTTGAAGAGGTCTACTAGGCAAAGCTACATGCCAAATATCTAAGCTCTATGCCTTGTGGTTTCAGAGAAGAAGATTTTTTAAGTTTTTCCCTTTTGTTGCCATAGCAACCAGGGTTCTGCATGGAATAGAATTTTTTGAATAACTTTGATAGAGCTTCATGCGAGGAACATCTCTGCAAAGTCTCATCAACATTGGCCCAGTGGTTTCAGAGGAGATGTCGTTTGAAGGAAATGGTGGACGGACGACGTACGACGGACCCCGGACGGTGAGTGATCCTAATAGCTCAGCCTGGCACTTTGTGCCAGGTGATCTAAAAAGTCACTGAGGTTACTTTTAACTGAAACAAGAGCTGTGTGTAAAACGTGTATGCCCCCTTTAATGCGATCAGTAATGTTGAAAAAGCAAAACATGTTGCATGAAAAAAGATGTCCCGGTGGCCTTGACTTTTTACCTTCTGACCTCAAAATATTTAAGGGTCATTTGCTGGTCACGTCCAACCTCCACACCAAGTTACAAGATGCTAGGCCTACACGTTCTCGAGTTATCGTCCGGAAACTGTTTTACTATTCCCGGTCACTGTGACTTGACCTTTGACTTACTGACCTCAAAATCATTAGGAGTCATTTGCTGGTCATGACCAATCTTCACACAAAGTTTCAAGATGCTAGGCTCTTGCGTTCTCTAGTTACCGTCCGGAAACCGTTTTACAATTCTGGATCACTGTGACCTTGTCCTTTAATGTACTGACCTCAACATCAATAGACGTCATCTGCTGGTCATGACCAACCTCCACACCAAGTTTTAAGATGCTAGGCCCACGCGTTCTTGAGTTATCGTCCGGAAACTGTTTAACTATTCCCGGTTACTGTGACCTTGACCTTTGACTTACTGACCTCAAAATCAATAGGAATCATGTGCTTGTCATGACAAATCTCTACACTACGTTTCGAGATGCTAGGCCCATGCGTTCTCTAGTTATCGTCCGGAAACCGTTTTACTGTTCCCGGTCACTGTGACCTTGACCTTTGACATACTGACCTCAAAATCAATAGGGGTCCTCTACTCGTGATGACTAACTTACACACCAAGTTTGAGCATTGTATACCAAAGCGTTCTTAAGTTATCGCCCGGAAACCATTCTCTACCGACCGACGGACCGACCGACCGACATGTGCAAAGCAATATACCCCCACTCCTTCGAAGGGGGGCATAATCATAATGAAAGTTATCAACATATAGATTTTCCCAATTTACTAGCTCTAATGCTAATCCATAAACTACATTAGCCGTCAAAAATATTAAATGTTACGTACATGTATACCACATTGTTATGCAATTCTTAAACTATTAAAAACAATCGGTCTAAATTTATGAATGCCGCCATTACATGGTGTGTTGGTTGTCACTTACCTAAGACATACCATATTGTATCATTTGATGTGCCGTACAAAATACAAAAGTTCTCAAGTGATTGTGATGTATTGTTTGTGCTGAGATGCACAAAAGCGTGGTCTATAACAACAGGGTGTTTATGCTTATCTTCTCCTGTGTTTTTCTTTGCTTTAATATTTTGGTAAACCGGCATGTTCGCCAAGCGCACGATGACGTCATAACACGTGACCCCATAAATATATATGGCAACCTACATAGTTCGGTGGAGGGCGTAATATTAATATTTTTAATCGAAAGTACACAGATAATTACTTCGTTTTCTAAATCCAAAATAAGAAGACATTATGTTATTTGTAATTGGGTTAAATGTTGTCTTCAGTTTTCCTTTAAGGACAATTCCGTTGATCTTGAACATATTTCTCATAACTCATAGCTGTTCTTTGTAACGATTAAGACAGTTTTTGAACGAGTGCTGGAAATATGATGCGAATAAATCATGTAACGAAACATGGAATTCCAAATTTGAGAATGATAAACCTTTTATACATTTTTCGGTGTTTTATGAATGTCCGTCAGACATTCGACTCCATGACGGAAGCTTACGTTACAGTACCAGTTTGTGGAATTTGACTGGGAAGCTGTGCCAATCGCAATTTGTGATTAATGTCTGGATTTTAATGTCTGGATTTATCATCCTTATAATATATCAACAAAATAGCCAAGATACAAGCAGTCAATGCATGAACACGACCATATATTGATTTCACATCTTTTTGGAGGTATGTTGTAGAAGAGCCAGTGAAACTTCACTGAAATCAGTTCTTGACTGTGTTCTCAATGAAAACAAAGATTGGAACCCTGACAAAGAATCGTCTGAAAAGAGGGAGCTTTGTCCATGATCTCTCTCTTAAGCGTATCAGATACATAGACTCATTTGTACACAGTCACCGCTTGAATACAAGATTGTGATGATTGTAACTTATCATGCACACAACTGGAGGGTCTTGGACAGACCAGCAAGCAAGCGCTGTACCAGTCACACAGTCGAAGTAGAAAACATCATACAGACATCGGAAGAAAGAGGTTTGACACCAGATGTTCATTATGACCGATGTTCTATCAGTCTTGGATGCCTATGTTAACGCAAAACGACCTTGCCAAAGAACGAAACTAGTTGCTATCTAACTCGACATATTGGCAGACGTTATTCCATTCAGGTTTCGCATGGGACAAAACAGGCTCAATGTGCATATATACAAATGTATCTCTGAAATGTTTATCTGGTCTTTCAGACATAAAAAGCAGGGCATTATTCAGTTATGTCACCTGTATGAGCAGTCAAGAAACAAGAACAAAGCATGTAACCAGACTGTAGCGGCAGGGAGAAGGATCTCAAAAACACAGTTTCCTTCATTACTGCGACACGTGTGACATTGTAGACCGTAAATATATATTTTTTGCGAAATCTGGAAAATATAATTTACAATGGATACTATACGAGGGGCGGTCGGAAAATAGGTGGACTTTCGGTATATTTACTATTTTTCCGTATTAAATTCAGCCCCTTTTTCCACCAATTTTTTTACTCCTTCTGCAAATGGTAAGGTAATGTAAATTTCGATTTGTACATTTCTGGACCAAACTGGTATTTGACTTTTTGTTATCACAAGAAATATCGAACATAACATGTGGTGTTATTAGAGTTCAAGACTAATTGGTCAAAACAAAGATAATCAGATGTGTACACAAGTTTATAAACCATGATATGCACATAAATACCAAGGTTAACATAAACATGAGGGCCAAGATGGCCCATTATCGCTCACCTGGCTACCATTGGCTACAATAGAAGATCATCAATAGCAGAAAGGGTCAATTTTGACCTTGGGCTCATGTTTTTCCTCTATATAAGTCCTGATTTGAACACTCTTGGTAGATGGTCACCAGGTAATGCCACATGCTAAATATCTAAGCTCTAAGCATTGTTGTTTCAGAGAAGATTTTTTAAATTTTTCCTACGTAAGCCTATATCAAAACAAGTGACCCCTGCATGGGGTCAATTTTGACCCGGGGCTCGAAATTTGAACAATCTTGGTAGAGGTTCACTAGGTCATGCCATATGTTTCATATCTAAGCTCTAGATTTTAAAAGTTTTTCCAGTATAAGCCTATGGAAAAACAAGTGGTCCCCTCCGCCCCCGGGCAGACTCAATTTTAAACCAGGGGTCATAGTTTGAACAATCTTGGTAGAGGTCCTCTAGGTAATGCCATATGCCAAATATCTAAGCTCTAAGCCTTCCTGTTCTTGAGAAGAAGATTTTAAAAGTTTTTCCTTTCTGTTTAATTAATTTATACTAATTTATTTCAGCTCGATTGTGAAGAAAGCTTGTAGCTTATCGAGTCACTCTCGAGTCCGCTTCCTGGAAAAACCAGTACTGGTGTCATAGCAGTAGTTCTGCATGAAATAGAATTATTTGAACAACTGACAACGGACGTAGGACGTACGACGGACGGAATGCGATCCTAATAGCTCACTCTGGCACTGGCACTCCGTGCCAGGTGATCTAAAAAAGGGGAAAGTCATTCTCCCTTATTTCCATTGTGGTCCTAAGCAGTTGAAAATAGTATTATAAGCAAGATTTTAGTTATTTATCCTAAAATCGTTCTGTATTGATAACTTTTCTAGACGTATATAGAGAGAATACTCTTTGTCTTCAGCACAGATACTTTCCACAGGCGATGTTCTAAACGCTCTAAATGCAACACGTTAGTCTTGATAAAATAATTATATCACTGATGTTTCACATTTCCATTGTAATAATTATTTATAAAGGTATCATTTGAATTTGTCATATTTAAATAGTTATGATTTAATTTTTGTGGCCCAAAACTGGGGTAAGCCCTTTTATTTTCACCGTCGTATTGGCTAAGTAAGGGTCAAAGAACATCCCTTATTACCTTACATAAAATTCAAAATAATTATTTTAGGTATAGCAGAACTTTAGAGTAGAAACTTCATCTGTAAGAACAAGCACGTGTGGTAAGAGATCAATCAAACATGTGGCTGGTGTGGTACAACCTACAAAATTGTGTGAGACAAGTGGGCAGCTACAATGAGTTCATCAGGCTAACCGCGCTTGCATGGCATATCCATATTAGTGTTCAATGTGTGCTTTGTAGCCTTTCCTAATTTAAGATGAGGCTTATTTTGTTTATCTTGTACTTTTGCTCTAGTTTAAGCTTATCATGCTTCTCAAGACTAGTCTTTGCTTCTTCCGTTTTCTGTTTTATTCCAGTTTTTCTCATTGTCATACTTAGCCTTATGAAAGTTTTATTAGTTTGTGTGGAAGTAGAGCTTCCCCAGTTACTTTTAAGTCTGGTTTGATGAGGTACTGGCTTTTACATTATGTTTAGCTACGTACCTTTGCGCTCTTTAAAAATTAAACTTGTATTATGTGTTCTTTTAGGCTAGAAGTCAAGGGTAGATCAAATATCACATTTTACGCTGTATAAATGTTCGTTCGTATATGTATCCTAATTTCGTAGTTCACAATTGTTTTTAAATCTTTTAAGTTCAGTTATGTTACCATTTACTTCTTTGCATGCCTGCACGTTGCGTTTTAATTTGAAATATCCTTTCTTAAAATCATTGTAGAATTGCTTTTATTTAATGAAACCTTATGCATCTTATTTCCCACAGCATTTTGTTTTTGGTGTGTTGTATGTGAAGAAACTTGTCATTTAGTCGGCAACTAGCTTATATACTGTAGCTACTGCTTACTAGTATTGGTGTTAAATTTGACATTAAATGAAGTTTCTTGTATCCTTTACCTTGCATGTATACTAACATGTGTTTTATATGATGATCTCATTGATCTGAAAAATGTTAATAAACTACAACTTACCCCCGTTTCTTCTGATTTCGTATTTTTGTTCTGGTCTGGGTGGCTTGAATACAAGCATTCTTTTGAGTTGTCTTTTTTGCCGCCAGTATTGACCTGATCAAATTATAATCATGCAATTATTATAACCAGTACAGTTTTTGTAGTTTTAGATATCTGTATTTTGTGAGTCTCGGTAAACTTACAATATAGCATTTAAGGAAAAAAATGATCAAAGGTACTGAATTGTCTGTACACTTTGTTATGGTTTGGCATATTTCTTAAAAATAACAAAAGCAATGAGTTGATATGTACTAATCAAAACTTCTAACGCTGCATCTGCCTTTTTCCCTCTTATCAACCCTTACAATATATGCCAGCTTAATTTTAGCTACCGGTGCACGAAAGCTGGAGTCTTGCATTTACGAAGACACTGGGTAGGTTCTTCTGTTACAAAAAATTCTAAATGATCGAGTGGTACAAATTTTTGGCAGAGAATTTTAATGTAACGTATAAACCTTTTAAGGGGAGCGGTGGTGTAGAGGTTAAGGTGTCGCCGCTCATCACGACCGTACCTCCTCATATGACACCAGTACTGGTTTTTCCAGGAAGAGGACTCGGTAGGGACTCGATAAGCTACAAGCTTTCTTCACTATCGAGCTAAAATAAATTAGTATTATAAACTAAACTTGTTTACACTAACATGGGTTATAGCCTTGATGCACTTCATTTGGAACCCCATTCAGAAACTTATCTTTTGTATGAAATTTGTACCACTCGATCGTTTTTTTTTATCTTAAATAATTATATATGACATGCATCGTGGCAAAAATATGAATTAACTTTTAACATTGCAATTGACC
>JAFMSR010001969.1:0-24993 GCA_022818135.1 Saxidomus purpurata | reverse complement strand
TTTTTTTTTTAATATTGGAAAAAAATTTAAGTTGGAAAAAAAACAATTTGTGTTTAGGGCAACAGTCCCAAGAATGTTACGTAGGGTATGGACAGATTTTTTTCTAGGGTCGGGGGAGTTTTGCCAGTAGGGTTGGGTTGGCAGAAACACAGATTTTTTTTGGCCTAATGTTGTTATTTGTCAGTGTTGTGTAACAGTGTCTTTAGTGTTATAAACTTGTAGAACAAAATATCAAAAGAACAGGTTTTAACTGTACTGTAGTGATGATTGATTTAATAGTAGAAGGCAATTCAGTGTAACGTAATATAATATTGGTATACCACTCGCTAAATTTCTAAGAGACCCTGTTTCATAGCATTCGATTTATGCAACGGTTAATGCTGCAGACCAATGCTTAAGTACATTAATAGGCTGTATTCATGGAAGTACACTGAACATGGCATGCAAGTGAGATTTTTTTCAAATTTTTCAGGAGCTGTTGAGAAGCAGAAGTTGGTGTATATATTAAACAGAGATGCCCAGGCTAGACTGACTATATCCTCACCACTGGAAGCTCACAAGGCAAACACACTGGTTTTCAACATGGTTGGTGTGGATGTTGGATTTGAAAACCCAACATTTGCCTGCTTAGAGATTGATTATGAAGTAAGTTTTCTAGGCTTAGTGAAAATTACAAAGATATTTGAAAATGGGAAAACCTAATTTATTTATTCTTTTGTTAAACTCTTATTTTCAACACTAAGGTCACATTCAATGCAGTATGTCATATTTTTCCTTTTGAGAAGACACCCGTTACGATTCCAGATTTAATAGAAAATTTGATTTGGTGTTAGTAATGGACCTTTAATTTTGCAAGGGTCATTACTATGTCATTTTCCCAATAACAGTAAACATATTGACATACTGTTCCATTTTGTTGTTGTGACAGTTGAATTATTTAAGCCTAACCAGTTTCAATTAAATAGAAGTCAAACAAATAATTTTGCATCTGCCATATTTCATAAATGATGAACTGTTTCCATTTTATGTTTGTATCTATGAGAACTCCATGTTAAGTAAAACCTCGTGTGTTTTCAGGAGTGTGATGTAGATCCCACTGGTGAGGCAGCTGATAAGGCCCAACAACTTCTCACATACTACGAGTTAGATCTTGGACTGAACCATGTTGTTAGAAAATATTCTGAACCTCTAGAAGAGCATGCAAACTTCTTAATATCAGGTAAAGAGAAGTGAAATCATGATTTAAAGCTCAAACAGTCCAGGGTGTAACTCCTTCGAGTTTTCAAAATCATAATCCAACTGAGTTATTTGTGATTATACAGTTATAACTTGAATGTGACTTGTTTCAGTAACTTGCTGTAGAGAAATTTCTAAACATCTTTAGATGCAATGAGGCTATAAGGAGGTTACTGAGGATGTGCTGTTTTTTATACCCAATTATGTTGTAAATATAGATGGATAAAGTGCAATTTTAGAAAGCTTGGGGCACATATTTCCTAATTGGACGTACATATTTGATTGTACATCATTTGAACCAGGAGAGAGTTGCTACAGACCCCTGATAAATCAGAGGAACGCTGAAAAATGTTCAAAATTTCCCTAGAAACATGAATTACATGAACTCGAACAAGTAATGGTTACTTGTTTTAAAGTTATCTTGGAGTGATTCCATTTTTAACTTTAAACACTGTCATAGTTTCGTGTTCTTAATCCTTTTCTGACTATCCGGTGTTGATTAAGTAAAATGTGAATCCTTCTATACTATTTACCAGTTTGTTTCCATGATGATCTTGTAATTATATGGTAGACATACAATGACAAGTATGTATATTTCATGTTTACAGTGCCTGGTGGTACAGATGGACCAAGTGGTGTACTGATCTGCTCAGAGAATTATATCACATATAAAAACCTTGGTGATCAGCCAGATATCAGATGCCCTATTCCACGCAGAAGGGTAAGTGTTGTATTTACAAACGTGTGGCAGTGCTAGGATAGTAAATATTTTGGGGCATAGACATGATGTTTTCCGTGTTTCACCTGATACTGTGTGATTACAACTTGTGTTCTGGCTGATCTATGCAGTTTGTTTTGAAAAAAAAAGTTTGGTGTTTACTGAAGTTGTCTAGTTTAAAGTAAGCAAATGTGTAATTGTGTATTGGAATGTTTCCAAGATAAAGATGACTGTGTCTTGTAGACAACAAACTTTAAAGCAGTAAGAATATGATATGTTAATTGACACTTCATGGCAGTTGAGATGTGATTACCTGCTTGATCTATGTGAATGTTACAGAAGGTATCTACAGCTTGTGTTATTCTAAGATGCCAGATCATCTCGTCACTATATTCCCAATCCCCCACCGCAAAGCACACAACCCACTTCCTATATAGCAGCATAGAAATGATGTTTACCGTGTTTCACCTGATACCATGTGATTATAGCCTATAATTTACTGATCTATGCTTTCTTAATGTAAATAATGAAATAGGTAGTTGGGCTGTTCATCCACAAGCAGATACAACTTTGTCCTATATACATGTATATATGAAGCCTAGGTGTGTGTATTGTGGGGCATCTTGAAATGTTTTTTGTAGAGACAACCTTCTGTGTAGCACATAACATTTTTCCCTACCAAGTTTCTTAAGCTTTCTCAACACTTTTGACTTTTGGCTAGAAGCAAAAGAATTTAAGCTGAAATATTGATAATACAAGTAAACTCAGTATCTAGAGACCTGTTAATATACATAACACATTGAATTTTACTTTCAGAATGATCTGGACGACCCAGAGAGGGGCATGATATTTGTATGCAGTGCAACACATAAAACGAAGGTAAGGCCTCCAAATGGTGAACCGAGATAATAAGGACATGTACTAATTTCAGATAATTTTCCATTGTTCCATTAAAGAAATGTCAAGCGCATTTATGAGTATAGGTCTTGCATTTCACATAAAAGTGAAGTATTAACATACATCACAAAATGTTTGATAGTTTCATCCACAGTGCATCATGTTTTATTGCAATAATATGTGATTTTGTTCTTTTCAGTCAATGTTCTTCTTCCTGGCACAAACAGAACAAGGTGATATATTTAAAATTACCCTTGAAACAGATGAGGACATGGTGACAGAAATTCACCTGAAATACTTTGACACAATCCCGGTGGCAGCAAGTTTATGTGTGCTGAAGTCTGGTTTCCTCTTTTCTGCATCAGAATTTGGAAATCAGTAAGTTGCCTATTTTGCAAGTTGATTAAGATCAAATTTAACAATTTCCACATCAATTAGAAATTGATTAATTAACAATATTCAATACCATTATATTTGAAATATCTTGCATATCTTAGTTATTGAAGTATTAATGAACAGCTTACTTCAATGATGCTGTACTAAACACTGGATAATCTTATGTAACAGTGTGTACCTGATGGCTACATGATGCAGTTACAGAAGTCTGTATGGTAATGTGTTTATATTGCAGTAATCTGTACCAGATAGCTCGGCTAGGAGATGATGATGATGAGCCTAGGTTCAGCAGTGCCAGTCCCCTAGAGGAAGGTACAACATTCTTCTTCTCTCCACGGCCACTCAAGAACTTGGTTATGGTTGATGAGATGGACAGTTTGTCGCCTATAACTTCCTGTCAGGTAAGTCTGTTGATTTAAAGATGGAAAGTTATAGCTGGTTAGATGTTCCAAATTGTTGAGTTTGAAAATGTAGTTGAATCCACTAATAACATAGGTTGTTCTTTTTGTTTTGCATAATCTCAAATTTTGCTTTTAAATGTAAACACTGATCAATTTGTTAATAATTTCGGGGGGAAAAGGTGAGAAGGTGGGATTGGTTTGAAAAACCAAGTGAAAATTTGAAACTGTTCGCTTTTGAAATATTTGCACAGTTGCATTATATTTTTGATTACATACCCTGTTTGCAGTCAAAAATAAACTAAAAATGAAATATGTATGCTTTGCAATTGCAATATTTTTACTTGTACAAAACTAAAGTTCTTCTAGTTTCATTTAATTGTGCATTGCCACTTAGGCACTGCTATTCCCATGTGGCACAGCTTGCAGTTTTTTTTACTTTGATTTATGTATTCGGTCTAAGTCGTGACCAATATGTTTAAAGATTTATTAGGTTGCAAAACAACACACATAATGTAAACATTCATTCTATTAGTGACAATTGCCAGTTTGTATTGCTGAAAGAATAAAGATGAAACCAGTTGACAGGATAATGAAAACTTGACACTGCTATCGTATTACACAAAGTTATATTGTGTTGTTTGATTGTCAGGAACCACTTTTGTTAAATATAATATTGAAACCAATGAAAACAATATATTGGTGATTGGCTTCTATATTTTAGATAGCAGATTTGGCAAATGAAGACACACCTCAATTGTATACATTATGTGGAAGAGGTCCAAGATCGTCTCTGAGGGTACTTCGACATGGTCTGGAGGTAAGTTAACAATTGGAATCACTGTGAGCGTGTGTACATGCTATACCTGTAATGTTATAATGCATTGACATGATGTTTTCCGTGTTTCAACTGATTGTAATGATTACAGCTTTCTGGTGACTGATCAATGCATTATTGATAAGGTTTTAATTGAGTGTTGTATGTTCTTCTGGTTAAATTTGATATATATAGATGTAATTGAAATTTCAATGGCTGTTGATCCAGTCTGTAGTTCAGTACTAAGAGTGTTATTGAATACACGCTGGTGCTTGAAGTTTAAGGCTCGTTACATGTAGAGGTCTTTTTCTTTATTTGATCTTGGCCGGAGATACTTGATCAAACAATTTGTCTGCTGGGTCTTGTTTTGTGAACTTGCTGGTTGTAAAATTCACAAATGTAACTGAAGCTATATCGCAGAGTGAAGTTGTCAGTACAGACAGGACAGGTTCATCATTGTCTCTGGTATGTATTAACACTACTATATCTGGTCACTGAAGGAAAGAAGAAAGTGCACAATTATTCATTTACCTTAAAATACTACATGTCTTCAATTACTGTATTACAGGTATCAGAAATGGCTGTGTCAGAACTGCCCGGTAACCCAAATGCTGTATGGACAGTGAAAAGACATTCTGAGGGTAAGCCGTGTTGTGTATATTTCTGTCTTGTCGGGCAACCTACATATATAACTGAACATGTAAAACATCTGCTCAATAGCACTTTATGAGAGAAAATCATTTTTTAAAAATCCAGAGTCGAATTAAGTTCTGTAGAACCAGTCAAGTCTGTTTTTTGGCAGAAATGTCCTGTGTTGAATATTTTGACTTTGATAAGGTGATTAGATACCAGTATAACATAGAATTAGTAGAAACAGAAAGGCTTTGGTAATGTAGGAGTTGAAACATACAAAACTATATATGAAGGCTGCCTGATGGGATTTATACAAATTATCAAGTGTTGTTTTCTTGTAGGCAGTGCAGGCCAGCTGCTGATACACAGTTCTGTAGGAAAGTTCTGGGACAGGGTCAGGGTCTTACTTACAGATATTTGAAGCCTTTGTAAAGTTGTTAAAAAAGCTTGACCAGTATAAGAAAGCTCTTAGTGAGTGGATCTATGTAGGCAAGTTAAGATGCAACTTTACAGGGCAGTAAACAGGTCTCTGCCAGATTGCTTTGCTGCAAGCTTTTAAAAATAAGCTTGACAATTTCAAAGCTTTCTTGCAGGAAATCTCATTTTCAGGACTGTTCTTAACACTGTTTTAGACTGTTTGAAATTTGTAAGCAGTAATGTATTATAAGACTAAAACAGGACAAAAAGGCTTTTGGAGATCTTGTCTGCAAGTTAAGTCTGTACACTTAGGGATTATTGTCCTGTGTAGTACTTGTTTGATATAACCAAGGGGAGGGAAGCTCATTTGAGGAATAGCTAAAAGAGAGCACAATCTTACAGAAACAGTTCTAATACTGCCAGGCTGGTGTCATGTAACACCATCACCAGGCCTGCTTTCTATTTCAGATTTGGGAGCTCTTTGATTGCTTACCTACAGTATTACAAAGGTGGGTATTTAGGACTTGATATTGCATTAACATTGTTCATTGCTATCTTGAGGACAGTCGAAGGCAGCAAGAGGCATGTGATTTTAAATTTAGGATATGATTATTTGCCTTTTGTAAGAAGACAGAATGTCAGGAAAGGTAGTTATGTTTTCCAAATTTTGGATAGCCTATTATGTTTACTGATAAACATTTTACTTGATACTTCTTTGTTTTAAAAAAAATAGATGTTCTGTTATGGTAATAGTGTAACATACATTCTGTGAAAAAAAGTTCAAACATGCAGCATGTATTAACATGCTTGAAAGATTGTACTGACACTTTACTGTAGTTACACAGCAAGTAGCTTCACATTTGAGTATAAATGTATATTTTCAGAGGACTATGATGCATACATTATTGTATCTTTCGTTAATGCTACACTTGTACTGTCTATCGGAGAGACGGTAGAAGAAGTGACTGATTCTGGCTTTCTTGGTACAACACCAACATTGTCATGTTCTCAACTTGGAGAAGATGCTCTTGTTCAGGTACGGAGGCAAAAACTAGACATCATTAACAGCTGAAAATGATTATTTAAAGTAAATTTAGCTGGAGTCACCCAGCACTTTTTATTCAGCCATCTTTCTTATAATCAACAGACCTTAATACTAACTTTCAACAACAGAGGTTTTAACACTCGGTGCACTTTAAGTGTGATATTCTTTGAAAGGACTTTGTTCTGTTTGTGTTGATGTATTTTTGTCTACATTATTTCATGAACATTACTTTGTTATTTATAGCAGTTACTTCTGTGGTGTAAATATATGAATTAATGCACTTTTTCAGATCTATCCAGATGGAATACGTCATATTAGGTCAGACAAGAGAGTCAACGAGTGGAAGACACCAGGGAAGAAAAACATTGTAAAGTGTGCTGTCAATCAAAGACAAGTGGTCATAGCTCTGTCTGGGGGAGAACTAGTCTACTTTGAAATGGACCCAGTAAGTATGCTTAGATATTTTGTAAAACATACCTGTAGTCTGTTACTCATATTAAGTGTAGACCGTAGAACAAGTCTGCTATTGACTTGCTATTTGGATGATCTAGCTGTTGCTTCCAATTATTGATACTGAAAAAACTTGTTTTCTTTTTTAGACAGGGCAGCTTAACGAATACACAGAACGCAAAGAAATGTCTTCAGATGTTGTATGTATGGCACTGGGCCGGGTACCATCTGGTGAACAAAGATGTCGGTTCCTGGCAGTAGGACTGGCTGACAATACAGTCAGGATTGTCTCCCTTGATCCATCGGTAAGACAATAGAATATGTATTAGAACCCTGTTTAAAATAGTGTATTTACTAAATTTCTGTAGTTTTTTTTAACAAAAACTTTGCTCCTATGAAATGTTAGTGATTCATTGTGTTCACTCTTACCACTCTAATGATGACATTGTAGAAAGGGATAGTTGTTGCATGTAATAAATCAAAGATACATGTCATTTAACAATACTTTATATTGACAGGATTGTTTGTCGCCATTAAGTATGCAGGCCTTACCAGCAGCCCCAGAGTCCTTGTGTATTGTAGAGATGGGAGGGACAGAGGCGAAGGAGACGGGGGAGACCGGAACAGCTGGAGGGTTATTCCTTAATACAGGGCTACAGGTAACATAGAAAGGACACTTCTAAACAAATACGCTAGCGGACTATAGTTTTCAAAGATTAAGATAATTTGATGTTATGTGTGCGGGTAATACCTGTCATTTTTTGGCAAATTTTACAATGTCCCTGGAGTTTTCCAGATCTGTGAATTTATACTTCCTTATTGCCTATTCATTGTGTGTAGATGTATTTTTAGGACACTGAATTAAAGAGTTAACATTGGTTGCTTTTAGAGTGGCTTTGGTTCTATAGTTATAAATATAATTATGCTTTAATCCGGGTCTGAATTTGGTAATTTGCATTTCAGAATGGTGTATTGTTGCGTACAGTGCTGGACACTGTAACTGGTGATCTCTCTGATACACGAACCAGGTACCTGGGTTCAAGACCTGTGAAACTGTTCAGAATTGTCATGCAGGGCTCTGAAGCAGTAAGTAAATGTTTTCATATTCAAGTTTATGTAAATTTTTTAGCTAGAAATTGTCGTACAAAGCAAAACTGTAAATGTGACTTCTAACAAAATATAACACAAAGGCCAGGCTGAAGTAGAAAGCAAACATATTGTTTAACAGGTGCCTGAATAAAATGAATTAATCTGAAGAGTAATATTTTGTGCTTTAAGATGAAAGTATATACAGGTATGGTGTTTGTTTCAGGTATTGGCCATGTCAAGTCGATCCTGGTTGAGTTATGCCTACCAAAGCAGATTCCATTTAACACCTTTGTCATATGAGAGTTTGGAATATGCCTCAGGCTTTGCCTCAGAGCAGTGTCCTGAAGGTATTGTAGCCATCTCAACAAATACACTGAGGTTTGTATGTCTGACATTGTAATCACTTTCAGCAGTCAAAACCACCATTTACATAATTTTAAGAACAAGGTATTGTTTTTTATGGCTAGGCATTTTGTTTTGGGTGGGAAAATGTCTAGCTTGTTATAGCCCCAAAACGAAGTTTAGGGGGGTATATAGGAGTCACCCGGTGGTTGGTCGGTCGGTCGGTCGGGCGGTCTGTTGCATTTTCCTTGTCCGGAGCATAACTTGAAAACTACTATTTGGAATTCAATACAACTTCATACAATGGTCAAGCACATTGAGAGGAAGTGCAGTGCACAAGAACTATAACTCCATCTTGACTAATTACAGAGTTATTGCCCTTTGTTACTTTTCCTTGTCCGGAGCATAACTTGAAAACTACAAGTTGGAATTCAATACAACTTCATACAATGGTCAAGCACATTGAGAGGAAGTGCAGTGCACAAGAACCATAACTCCATCTTGACTAATTACAGAGTTATTGCCCTTTGTTACTTTTCCTTGTCCGGAGCATAACTTGAAAACTACTGGTTGGAATTCAATACAAGTTCATACAATGATCAAGCACACTCAGAGGAAGTGCAGTGTACAAGAACTATAACTCTATCTTGAGTATTTACTGAGTTATTGCCCTTTGTTACTTTTACTTGTCCGGAGCATAACTTGAAAACTACTGGTTGGAATTCAATACAACTTCATACAATGGTCAAGTACATTGAGAGGAAGTGCAGTGCACAAGAACTATAACTCCATCTTGACTAATTACAGAGTTATTGCCCTTTGTTACTTTTCCTTGTCCGGAGCATAACTTGAAAACTACTGGTTGGAATTCAATACAACTTCATACAATGATCAAGCACACTCAGAGGAAGTGCAGTGTACAATAACTATAACTCTATCTTGAGTATTTACTGAGTTATTGCCCTTTGTTACTTTTCCTTGTCCGAAGCATAACTTGAAAACTACAAGTTGGAATTCAGTACAACCTCATACAATGGTCAAGTACATTTAGAGGAAGTGCAGTGCACAGGAACTATAACTCCATCTTGACACATTACAGAGTTATTACCCTTTGTTACTTTTCCTTGTCCGGAGCATAACTTGAAAACTTCTGGTTGGAATTCAATACAACTTCATACAATGGTCAAGCACAGTGAGAGTGAGTGCAGTGCACAGGAACCATAACTCCATCTTGATTAATTACAGTGTTATTGCCCTTTGTTACTTTTCCCTGTCTGGAGCATTTTTCGAAAACTACAAGTTGGAATTCAATTTAACTTCATACAATGGTCAAGCACAATGAGAGGAACTGCTAAGAACAATATCTCTTTTTAGTTTGTTTTTATAAAGCAATCCTTTTGGGGGTATTAATCACATTTAGTGATAGCTCTAGTTTAACTTTTATTAGGCTTACAGCTTTTTGGTTTCTAATATAAAATAATATCACATGTCAGCAGTATGTTTTGGCAGTATTAGCAGTATGCTGTTTAGCCATTCCTGGCAGGAACCATTACTGTACCAGGTTGCATTCATAAGAAATTGCAAGCTACATTAAACTCTTCCAACTAATTAACTTAAAAGTTTAGAACAAGGAGGGAAATTTCATTATTTATTTTCCAGAATTTTAGCTCTAGAGAAGTTAGGAGCAGTGTTTAATCAAGTATCTCACAGTCTACAGTACACACCACGCAAGTTTGTTATACATCCAGAGTCAGGAAATCTTGTCATTATTGAAACTGATCATAATGCATACACTGAAGCTACAAAGGCACAGAGGAAACAAACACTTGCTGATGTAAGTTACCACTACTTTCTTGTAAATGTTTGTAAGCTTGTAAAAATATGACAATTGACCCTGTGGTTTGTTTTAAAATCTGCAGGATCAGTTAACCAAATCTCCATAGCATGAACAAATAAACCATAATATACTGCTTGTTAATATTAAATTCTTTTGAATACATGAAAAGGACAGGAAAATCCTAAACCAACTTTTGATATATTTCAGGCAATGATAGAAGATGCTCAGGAGGATGAGCGGGAGTTAGCTGCTGAGATGGCGGCGGCATTTCTTAATGAGGAGCTGCCAGAAGCTGTGTTTGGAGCTCCAAAAGCCAGTGCTGGCATGTGGGCCTCGATTATCAGGGTGATAAATCCAATCACAGGAACAACACTGGACTCCATTAATCTGGATCAGAATGAAGCTGCTCATTGGTAATGTATCATTGCAGAAATCTCATTTTCACATAATACACTATACAATTTACCTTTATTCCAAGGATGGTTGGTTTGCTCTTTACTTCCATGCATTGTCAAAGCATTTTGAAAATAGTGTTTTCGCATATATTCTTATTTGTGTAAATGTTTTACAAAATTATTCGCAAGCATTTACAAGAATTAACCTGAAATCTTTAGGAAGCAATGTAGAGTATGCACATGTTGGTATGTCTTGTTGAACAGTTCTGAAATACATGACTTGCATTATTTTTTTCAGTTTATCTATTGTGAAATTCTCAAACTCACCTGAAGAAACACATGTTGTAGTTGGTGTTGCAAAAGACTTGACATTAAACCCCCGAACATTGGGGAGTGGATTTTTATACACATACAAATTGATGGATGGGGAAAGACTTGAATTTTTACATAAAACAGTTGTAGATGAGATGCCAGGAGCAATAGCCCCTTTCCAGGGCAGGGCATTAATTGGAATTGGGAAATTCTTGAGAATTTATGATCTTGGAAAAAAGAAGCTGCTACGCAAATGTGAAAATAAGGTAAATATTATTTGTACCATTTGTGGTAATGGTCTCCTTTTTCATATACCTATTTCTCTTCAACCACAGGCTGGAATTCTACAATTCTCCATGGGAAGCATCTCTTAAAGAGGTGATTTACATATTCCTAATACTAACAGGTTCAAACTTGATATTTAATCTAATAAAGGTCGTATTGCCTTGGCTGGGCATTGGCTATAACAACATGGCCATTGCTGAATCCTGATCAGAATATACAAGTTTATAGCGTGATATTAATGTAAAGTGCATGAGAAAGGAGCTGAGGATTTTAAAGCACTGTATCATTATGTGTAATCTGAAATCATTGTATGAAAAAGTTCCTAAAGTGTCCACTTGCGTTTAAGTGTTTTGTTATTTTATTTTTCAGCATATTCCAAACTTTGTTGTGGGCATCCACACAATGGGAAACCGGGTTGTAGTTGCTGACATACAAGACAGTTTCCACTTTGTCAGATACAAGCGAGCAGAGAATCAGCTCATAGTATTCTCTGATGATACCAACCCCAGGTGGATCACTACATCTTGTCTGTTAGATTACGACACTGTTGCCGGGGCAGACAAGTTTGGTAACATCACAATAGTGAGTATTTCCATAACTTGTTACTATTTCTTCAAAGAATATAAAATAATAGCCTTTATGTTTTAAAGGTCAGTCTTTGATACTTGTTGTTCTTAGTTTTGTCAGTGAAAGGGAAATTTTTTCAAGATCTGGCTCAATATTGCTAGCAGTTTAGAAACTGTATAAATGCCATCAAAAATAGCATACAATTACCATAATTTTATTTTGACATGCTTATTCAATTTTCAGATACGTTTACCTCAAGACATAACAGATGATGTAGATGAAGATCCGACTGGCAATAAGGCATTGTGGGATAGAGGCTTACTCAATGGTGCTTCACAGAAGGTATGTCATTTCAAATTAGTTTTGGTACTCCACTCGTGTAGGGTTACCTTAGAAATTGAAGTTAAAATACAGGACATTTTCTGAAAGGCCTGTTGTTTTTGTCAGGTGTGATAACATTTTTACGTTTATTGGTTATTAACGTATATTGAATATTGTGTCTGCTGAATTTGTTTCGGCAATTTTCACTTGATATTCACTCTAGTTAAGTTAAGTTATTTTTCTAAATGCAGATTCTGTCTAGTAGGTCAGAAACTGTGTGCTGAGTTGGCTGTTTTTCAGATCTGTGAAGTTTATAAAGACATTCATTCTCAATTACCGGTAAGAGCAAACACAAATAATTGTGTTGATAATGGAAATGTTGAGATGATGACAAAGTCAATCCATTCTCTGAAGGGCAAGAGGAGGTTTCTGGTAACATCATTGGTGTTTGGATGGGTTGCTTGCTCGAGCTAGCTGGAGGTTCTCTCTGGTTATGTAAGGGCAACAACTCTTGTCCTGGGCTAGTGACCTCCCCTATCTCAAAGATGGAAACTTGGACTCTGATCTTCATATTAAAAAATACACGAGATTTCAGCATTTAGAATTATAGCATTGCTTTACTTTTGTTTTACCTTTCAGGCTGATATATTGATCAATTTCTACATTGGTGAGGTGGTAACATCTTTACAGAAGGCCACTTTAATACCTGGTGGTTCAGAATCTCTGGTTTATACAACACTGTCTGGTGGTATTGGCATGCTGGTGCCCTTCACATCACATGAGGTTTGTCTCTTTTAACACTGTATAATGGAAACAGAGAAAATCAAATGCCTCCGTTTGGGCAGTCTTAGTAACTTGTAAGCATAGAAAGATTACAGCTTTGAAAGTTGGCAAATAAAATTTTTGAGATGTAAAGGAGTCTACTATAGGTTTTCAGAAGAAATTACAAAACACTACAGAACTTATTATTCAGGAAATGAAACGGATATTAAAATTTTGCCTCTGCAGCAGAGGGTACTGTATGGATGGCATCAAAAAATGATGACAAAGTCAATCCATTCTCTGAAGAATTGAATGAGTGTTACTGGTAACACTTCGTGTGTTTGGATAGATTGTTTTCTCAAACTTCCCTTGACTCGAAGATGGAGACATGGTTTCTGATTTTGATGTCTTGAGAACAAAAATGTATCTCGTGCAACATTGTGATAGAAACAGAAAATCAAATGCCTCTGGCTGCCAGGGCAGTCTCAGTCTGGGTAACTTTCTGGCACAGAAGGGTCATGGATTTGAAAGTTGGCAAATGTTTTTTAGAAGTAAATGAGTGTTCTATTGGTTTTCCTGGTGGTCCCATTAAAATACATACAAGACTTTGTTAGAGAAATGAAACAGATACTAGCCTGTCCATCAAAGGGTACATTGTAGTAACAAAAAATGATGACAAAGTCAATCCATTCTCTGAAGAATTGAGCGAGTGTAACTGGTAACACTTCGTGTGTTTGGAAAGATTGTTTGCTCAAACTGACTGGAGGTTCTCTTCAGTTATGTGAGGGTGACAACTGTCCTTGGCCGGTTACCTCCCTTGACTCGAAGATGGATACATGGTTTCTGATTTTGATGTCTTGATAAATTTGTCTCTTGCACCACTATATAATGGAAACAGAGAAAGTCAAACTGTCTGGGTACCTTGTTGAGACAAAAGGGTCACAGGTTTGAAAGTTTGCAAACATTTTTTTTAAGAAGTAAAGGAGTCTACTGATGGTTCCATTAAACTTGCTGCTGGGGAAATAAAAACAGAAAGTCGCCTCCGCAACAGAGGGTAGTAACAAAAAATGATGACAAAGTCAATCCATTCTCTGAAGAATTGAGTGAGTGTAACTGGTAACATTTTGTGTGTTTGGATAGATTGTTTTCTCAAACTGACTGCAGGTTCTCTTCAGTTATGTGAGAGGTGACAACTGTCCTTGGCCGGTTACCTCACTCGACTCAAAGATGGAGACATGGTTTCTGATTTTGATATCTTGACAAAAAAAATGTATCTCGTGCAACATGTAATTGAAACAGAGAAAATCAAATGCCTCTGGCTGCCAGGGCAGTCTCAGTCTGGGTAACTTTCTGGCACAGAAGGGTCATGGATTTGAAAGTTGGCAGATGTTTTTAGAAGTAAATGAGTGTTCTATTGGTTTTCCTGATGGTCCCATTAAAAATACATACAAGACTTTGTTAGAGAAATGAAACAGATACTAGCCTGTCCATCAAAGGGTACATTGTAGTAACAAAATATGATGACAAAGTCAATCCATTCTCTGAAGAATTGAGTGAGTGTAACTGGTAACACTTCGTGTGTTTGGATAGATTGTTTGCTCAAACTGACTGGAGGTTCTCTTCAGTTATGTGAGGGTGACATCTGTCCTTGGCTGGTTACCTCCCTTGACTCGAAGATGGAGACATGGTTTCTGATTTTGGTATCTCGACAACAAAACTTTGTACTTGCTTGATTTTAGCTGCTTCATTACTAATAATACTAAACAGAGTATAATAACTTTTCTCATGTGATGTATTTTAAATCATATCTGTCTCTTCATTTCAAACAAGTTGTACATAAAATATTTCTATGGTAAATTTGTAAGACTTTCTCCATTATAATTCAAACATTGGCTAAGTTTTGAATGCTTTGGAAATGTCTGCAACATGGGTAACAGTGTGAAATTTGTATTGTACAGGACCAAGATTTCTTCCAGCATTTGGAGATGTATATGAGGCAGGAACATCCTCCCCTCTGTGGCCGAGAACATCTCTCCTACAGATCATACTTCTTCCCTGTCAAGGTCAGTTAACTTAACTTTGAGTAATAGTATCATAATACTATACTAGCATACAGTTGTTAGTGTGCTCTCTTACATTGCCATAAAATAGTCCAGTTACCAATAAGCTTCAGATTTCACTGTAAATGTTCCTGAACCATTTGAATAAAATGTTGTAAAGAATTTAATGCTTAGTGTAGTGGATAGATAACTAGTATTTGCCACTGAAAGGGACAAAGACTCGGCTTTAACATGCAGGTTTATAAGATTTAACAGCAAAATGTTTTTGTGGCATGCTTGAGACCTGTTGAAGGCAACACATTTACAATTTCTGAATATCATTCCTTAAATTCTGCTCACCCTTAACTTGTATCAGTTGGCAATGTAATGTCTACCTGAGAGCTTACACAGGTAGGTGCCATTCATTCCCTACCATAACATACCGTGCTATATATGCTCATTGCTTGAACCCTGTTTCTACTATATATGGTCACTGTACCTCTATTCCAACTAATCTTCAACTACCTTGTTTTTTTCTTTGACAGAATGTAGTGGATGGCGATTTGTGCGAGTCGTTCCCATCAATGGATGTTGCCAAACAAAAAAGTGTTGCCGAGGAACTTGACAGAACTCCTGCTGAAGTGTCAAAAAAATTGGAAGACCTTAGGACAAGATATGCTTTCTAATCATTTGTTGTTGGATTAAAACATGTTACAGAGGATAGTTACAAAGTTAGGCTAGGTAGCTGAGGGTCAGCTTGAATTTATTTGGACATTCCAAGTTGTTGTGCATCTGAAATAGGCGTCAAAATGCAAGGAAGGTCCTTGTTCACAGTTTATCTTGTATGGACATGTGGCACTCCACATGTTGGTGTGATAACATGCCAGACATTATCTACAATGGAGCAGACATTTTAACTGTAACTATTATGCATCGTAGCATTTCTGTATACCATTGTTTTTATTCTCAGATTTCTGGTTTCCAACTTAACATAGAGTTGATTGTCTGTGTTTGACATTGAGTAATGCACAACAGACATGTGTCAATAATTCTTGTTAGAGGAGTTTGAAAAAATATTGCCATTGCATCATTTGTATATATTATACATGTACTTTATTATTAAATCTGTGGAAGGGCAGGAGTATTGGATGGTTAGCGTGTAAACAGTGTACAGTGAACTTTTTCTCTAGAAACAGACAGGAGAAAGACTGAAAATCCTTTGCATATAGTAAAATAGGTGTGAACTGTACTACACCGTACTACCTAACAAACTAGAGTAGATGATGCTACAGTATTCCGGATTTTAGAACTGTACATAAAAGAGGGATAACTCCGGAGAATTCATTCAAGTTTCAAGAAGGATCAAATGTCATTCATGTAGGGATTGTTACATGCCCTGAGGAAGATGTTGGGCATTCTGTGTTTGTAATGTAAAGGCTAGTAACAAGGACACCTGTTGAAAAAATATAAAGCAAATGTATTTTAAACAAGTAATTTGAAAACTTCTGTCTTTGTTTACTCTAGCTAGGAATTCCAGAAAGCCTGATTTCATTCAGAGTATTTGTTTGAACAAATGCAGTAATTCTCTGTCCTTGATAGTGGACTGGAGATTAGACAAATCATAGTATCTACACATGAAGATGTGAATAAACTAAACTGTTCACTCACAGGGCAGCTTGATTGTTGAGATAGCTATCAAATATATAGTGTAAACATATGATGTTTTTGTACAACTCATCAATGTGTATGTAATGTTATGTATAATATTTGACTTTTTGTGGAAGTTGTCAATAAAGCTATGTCAAATCAGTACTTTGCATTTAGTGTTTGAAACAACTTGCTTCCAAAATAGATTCCAGTACATGTATGGAGAATTCAGAGACCCCTTGTCCAGTAGGGTTGGTTAGTAATAAAATTTGATGCTACACTGTTGTCTGGTCCCATCTTAACATTAAGATGGTGAAAGCATGCATATGCCATTGCTCGGCTCTATGGCATTAAATCGTCTCCATATTTTCAAATACAAAACCCAATTTACATGTAACAAATGAGCTGCTTGATTGACTTGCCAAACTGGGTCCAAAATGTTGCATAATTGTATTCTATTCTTCACAAATGACTATCTGAAATTTTATTATCTGCACTGCAAAGCTGTAAGAATGACATCTGTCTGTGTGTGCATACCTAAATCCCTTGAAAGATTTTCCTATAACTTTGGTAAAATGTTCAACTTGTTTAGATGATGTGCAGAACCCATATGCCAACCCAGTCTATTCGAGGTTGAGACCACATTTTGTCCTTTGGGTCATTGGTTTTTCATATCTGCTCCTAAACCCATTTGATTTTCATTAGGATTTTGTGTTTCTTTTATAACTACTAAACACCTGGAAGGATTTTCATGAAATTTGAGTCAAATTATCATTTCATCTATACGATGTGAAACTTTGGTCAAGGAGTCGTTTATTGGAGACAATTTGCAGAATTTTATGTTCAGACTTTGCCTGGTAAAGGCCCGTTTGGAATCAAAGGTTATTGTCTTGACATTCCTCCATGAGGCGTGGGATATGAACTGTACCTAAAAATAGATCAAGGAGTTTGAAACAAATCCCAGCGGGCTAACAAGATTGTAAGTAAATGGATTTATAGAGAAAGGACAAAAATTGAAACTACCGAATAATTACGCATGCTTTCCCAAGTGTTCCTTTCAGCTAGACCAGGTATGCAGCAACACGGTATTGATTAGAGGAGAAATAGCCTAAATCAAGTGTAACAACTACTAAAAATCATTGAAATGGAACAGACTGATGATATGCAAACGTAGACTGGGTACTCTATTGAAATGCATCCAGTTGTATGGGAGAAATAATAACCCATACATAAAATTCGACAAATCAAGGGCAATAACTTCACTAAAGTTAATTGAACCAGAACATCCTGATGATATGCAAATGTAGACATTGTACTGAGCACTGGTGTGTGGTTTGGTTGAAATGCAGTGATCTAGGAGTAACAGCATATACATTGTAAAATTAGACAAATCAAGTGCAATGCTATTACTTGCAAAATTGGTAACATCAAAACGTGTCCCTTTCCTACTACAGGGTTGGTTGGGATGTTATAAATAGAGCTTTTTTCACTGTATAAAATATTTTGGGATCCTTGTTTTGTTATAGCGATGGACAGGCGATTGATCCCACCCACACATGTACCCTCTTTCTTTAAGCTCTAATAACTGTGTTCATATGGAATTTTGTTGAAAGAAGCAAGATACACTCTGTTCAGTCTTGTCTAGATAAAAACCAGGTAACACAGTTTTCCTCACTGCATTAGCAGCTACTTTAGCCATTGTTAGACGGTCCAAACAAAATGTTTGATACTCCATCAATCGATATCTGTCGTTTGCCCTTTCATTTTGCAAGACCAAGAGTCATAACTATGATCACCACTACAAGCATATCTTGATTTGAGTGTTTGGAAATGCATGTATTTTTGGAGATATGTGCAGAACTTGTTCCATTGAAATCAGAAGACAAAGGAAGGACAGGTGCAAGGAAGAGTGGTACATCTGCTCTTGATGATAGATGTACACAGTTTGACACTTGTGTCCCCCAATTTCTCAAGGCAACGACATGAAATGTAGTGTATTCCAATAAGAATATGTACACAGCCAGTTGCATTGCCATGAAACCTGGTTTTCTCTTGATACACAGTACGCATATGAACTCATTTCTCCTTAAAATTATATAAACATTTCAAACTCAATTTCAGCACACATTGGTGTTTGCAGCCATGCACAAACCATTCACAATACCAACATGAAACACTGTTTTTAGCTCGCCTGAGCATGTAGTGCTCAATGGTCCCCTATTGTGATCGCCCGGTGTCTCTTTTGTCTGTTCACACTTACCTAAAGTCCAATTATTGTGGAAATTGTTCAGGATGTTGTCTCGGTTATTATCTCGGTCCCGTACCTGCTCATATGACACCAGAACTGGTTTTTCTAGGAAGTGGACTCGAGAGTGACTATTAGCTACAAGCTTTCTTAATAATCGAGCTAAAAATTAATTGGTATAAACTAAATGACTAGAAAATTAGTTAGAATGATTGTTTTGATAAACTCTTAGTCAGGTTTAAATATGGGTCCTGTGGGGTTAAAAATTAGGCCACAAATTCCCTAGGGCGAAAATTAACCCCACACAGGAATTTACTTCTTGTACATAGTCTTTTATGGTCAAAAACTTTGATGGACATATTTCTTAAACAAACTTTGGTACTTTGATAACAATGAGTGAGTTCACATCTGGATGTTTGTTTGGTGTGTTTGTAGCCTTGTATATAAGATAGAGCAAAAGAACTTTAACAAGCATGACCTTGATCCCAATATATATCCAAAATGCAATCTAAATCAAAGCTAGCTTATGTAAATAGTTTTAGCTGAGGTTATCAGTTGAAAATGACATTATGGAAAAGAATTTCAAGTTAAAAAAGTAACTGGAGTATTGCAAGCAATACATTAGTCCTCTACTGGTTTAAAGCCTTCAGGAAAGTATTTGTTTAAAGTGGGACAAAGTCTTTACTCTGGAGAAAAAAGGCTGATAATTCAAAACTAGGCAAGACAGAGTAATAGCTCTTGCCAAATACACTTTCTCTACTCTTTCTTTGCCCTCTGTCATTGTATGACGTTTGAATAAATTCCATTCCATTCTTACTGAGATGTGCTCCAGACAAAAAACCCAACTAATTTACTAATTCTGTTACCATAGCAACCACAATTTTTGTTTTGAGGGAAAAATAAAATGATGTGCATAATCCTCATCATCCTTTATCCACATGCCAAGGCTCTTGATGCTACATTGAATACTTCGAAACAAATCACAGGATCCAGGTTGTATGTGGTATTTTTGGGTTGATGCATGTCTGTTGTCCACAATTTGCTTCAAGCAACATATACTAAACCACTGTGCCAATTTCAACCATGCTTCACAGGGATGTTCTTTGCATGAAGCTCTACCAAAGTTGTTAAAAGAATTCAATTCCATACAGAACTTTGGTTACTATGGCAACAAATAGGAAAAGCTTTACAAAATCTTCCATAAAACCACAAGGCCAGGGCTTAGATATTTGGCATGTAGCATTGTCTCATTGACCTCTACCAAGATTGTTCAAGGGGGTCACTGACTTGATTTTACATAGTTTAATACCTACAGGAAAAACTTTAAAGATCTTATCTGAAAATGCATGGCTGTAAAGCTTAGATATTTGGTGTGTAACATTGTCTAGTAGATCTCTCCCAAGTTTGTTAAAATCTTGCCCCATGGGTCAACACTGGCCTCAGCTGGGGTTCATTTCTTTCACACAGACTTATACAGGAAAATCTTTAAAATCTTTTTCTCCTGAACCACAAAGTCTAGATTTGTAGTATGTAGCAAAGTCTGGTGAGCCTCTACCAAGTTTGTTAAAGTCTTCAATATTGGCCCTGCCCAGGGGGGTCACTTGTTTTGCATATTCTTGTAAAGGAATACCTTTCAAGACTGTTGTTGATAATCAGATCTCAAAATACTGAGCAGCAACGATTTTCAAAGTTCAGGTCACTGTGACCTTGACCCCAAAAACAATATGCGATGAACTACAGGTTGCATGCAACCAACCTTCCGAGCAAGTTTCATAAAAGTCAAATGAATATTGATATCTGTAGAGTGTTATCAAGGAAAAACGAATGGAGGTCACTGTTACCTTGATCTTTGACCCCAACAGTGGGGTTCATCTACTTGGTAAGACCAAACATCCTACGTGATATAGATCTCAAAATATTGAGCAGAAAAGATTTTAAAGTTGCTGGTAACTTTGGCCTTCATCTTTGACCCCAAAAACAGTAGGGATCATCTACTCAGTAAAACCAATCATCCTATAAAGTTTCAAGACTGTGGGTGATATAGATCTCAAAGATGTTGAGAGGAAGAAATTTCAGAATTCAGGCACCGACCCAAAAGGAACACCACAGGTGCAGGCAACCTTTAGAACAAGTTTGGTGAGTTGAATGAAAATTGTGACCTGTAGAGTGTTATCAAGAAAAAGCTGAGGTCACCATGACCTTGACCCAACAAGAATGGGGATCATCTACATGCTGAACAAGTTTATTTAAAGTTGAATGGAAATTATGACCTGTAGTGTTATCAAGAAATGCTATCAGAGCTGACCATGACCTTTGACCCCCAAAACAATAGGGATCATCTACAGGTTGCAGGCAACCTTCTGAGCAAGTTTAAAGAAAGTCAAATAAAAATAGTGACCTGTAGAGTGTTGTCAAGGAAAAGCTTACGGACGAACGACTGACAAATTACCAAGCTCTGCTTGACTTTATCCAGCACAGCTAAAAGTAGACCTGCACGCTGGAAAACCTGGTCAAAAAGATATAGAAGGCAACAGTGTTATAGTTTACATTGCATTTTATTCATTTGTCATACTGCAATTATCATTTATAACAAGAAGTTTTTACATAAGCAAACTGAAAACCAATTTAGAATTAATAGCCATTTTTACAGAAAGTAACAAAACACTGTTACAGTAGAACATCATTACAGTCATGTAAAATGAAATAGGGTTCACAATACATTTTAATTGTTTTTCAAGTACTGTACTTTTGTACTATTTCAAATGCATGTGCCAGTAAATGCCAACTCTATTACCCAATCAATACCTTACATTACATCTTCATAAATTCATCTACAGTCATTTTCTGAAATCAGTTTTTATTGATTCAAAAGCACCTTGGTGAAGTCAATCAACGTCTGATGTCAGTTACCATAATTTCAATTTATTGCAGATTTTCCTCAGAGATAGATGAATGCACAACATTTCTCCAAAATCAGTCAACCATGAGGTATCCTGGTGACTTTTACAGTACTGAAACAAACTCACAATCAAAATACAGGAAGAAGCTATACATGTAGAAATTTTGATTAAGTTTGATAATGACTGGTCTATTTTTAGACTCACCTCAGCCTACACAAATTGTTAAGTTTGATCTCAAGATCAGTATTTTCTACCTGTTGAGTAGGAGATTTTATAGAACATTACTTAAATCTTATGTGGTGTTTTCATTCATTCTAAATGCAGTTAGTCAAATTAGTGCTTTTGCATTTGTTTGTCAAGAGTGAACTTGCAGAATGTATAAAGTGCCAGGAAATTACTAAAACAATACAGAGCTGATTACTGAAGAGGTGAGTTAGACGACCAAATTTTCCTGCTGGAAATTTAATCTTTCATATAAAACAAATTCTGAAATACCAAAATCATGCAGGAGCTGTTTTATCATTACAGAGTTACAAAGGAACAGCTGTCAATAATTAACTAGTCTGGTAACCAACTCTGATACAACAAAGAAATATTATAAAGTTTGTGTACAATTGACTGGTGCTCCATAAATAAGATCTAAATCAACATCTATTAATGAAACTAGAGGACCATGATAGCCATCGCTAACCTGTGTTCCACTGCTTTTACAGACAAGGTCAACGAGATCCAACTTCAGCATACTACATTTAACATATACATATTTATACATGCCTAAAATTATATTGCAAATATCAATCAATCAAGAGCACACAACTCTGCATAGCCTGATCAAACAAACATTACAAGTTGACATAAATCACATAGGCATTCAAAAATAATTAACACTGATAAAGAAATGACGTCTGTATAATGGAAACATGTTGAACTGGAGCAATGTTTGCTAAATCAAATGTGTTACTCTTGATTCACACTCATTAAATTATCTACAATACAACCTCGCTAAGATTTTCTTGAAATAAATATTCTATAATAATACAGTGATTTTTTTTCTGATAAATAAAGGGAAAATAACTCTATAACCTTAGTCTTATATGTTCCCTAATCACACTTGACAGAGATCTTATTGATATAAATATTCTGTTTAAATATCATTGGACTGGCTAACAGTTGAAGGTGCTAAATTGTGATTTTTTTTATAACTCAAGGGCACATAACTCTAGTTCTATTGATCTGGTCTAGTCCATAATCACTCATCAGACTTGTGACCATATATGAGTACATTTGATACAGATTGCATTAATAATGTTAATGCTCCAGCGTAAAAAGTGAACCAATTGTGGACAGAAAGGTGACAGAGAGCCAGCCATTGTATAACATAACCTTAAGCACTTGGTGCTCAGGCCAACTGCAAAAGAGCAATAGAAAGTTGCAACATGATCATTGCATCAAATGCATAACCTTTATACATTATCAACTTAACAAAAATTCCGTAATAAAACACAATTTTAGTAAAATATATTAGAACAAGGTCAATTTATATACAAATGTACAAAATAACTGCAAATCAAAATTAACAAAGAAAAATGTTAAAACTCTGGAGCAAAGGAGTTGAGACAAGATGCTGCTCTGTGGTGCCTAACAGTGTCAAGATTCACGGTGAACTTTAAAACAATATTGAGAGAAACGGGATACATTTTTCAGCAGAATATTATCAGACATTACGTTAGTTTTGTTATTGTATATCAATTTGCTCACAGCATGTTTAGATTCATTTTAAGACAATATTTAGAAGGGTTTTATTAATCTACAATTATAGCATTACAGTCGTTATTCACTCCAGAGAAAGGTTATGTCCCAATATGAATCAATTTGTGCATGCATTGCCATGGCAACCATTCCTTACATTGTATGTATACACTTACTGACCTGCTTAGCTTAAGTGAAAGAATTTATTTGCCCACCTTCAAAGTAGCTTTGTCAGATATTACCAGAATCAAAAACCCTGTAACTTTAGTTTGTATGATGCATTTGTGACCGCAGCAAGTTATTTTCTACTACTGCCCACATGCTGTTAAGTAAACCAGTCATTACATTGGACTAGTAGACAGTATACCAAAATCCACTGACCAGCCATTTATCTTACAAGTTGTGTAGTTGTAAAGTATATGATATATAAATAGTTCTACAAAACTGACATAACCTTTTTCTGAGGTGTAAATATTTTTATCATCAGTTGTAAATCACATAAACATGTACTCATTCATACATACATGTCAATCACCACACAATCATACACAATGTAATAATAATACAATAATCCTTGAAGGGATCTATTCATATGCACCAGTGTAAGAATAAATAGATTCTTTGTACATCTTTGTAAGTTGATGGGTCCCATTTAGGGCGTAACATATCAAATAATCAAGGGATATATTTTTTGTACATCTTTGTAAGTTGATGGGTCCCATTAAGGGCATAACATATTAAATAATCAAGGGTAAAAACCTTGAAAAGGCATTTACTGTAATAATGAACAAAAGAAAAATATGTTATTTACAGAAATAAGAAGTCAGCCTTATTTGTTGTCCTATTTTATAACACAAGCCATACCCTCATCTCTCCCCCCTCCTAAAAAAATCTGACTTTTCTCTGACAGAAAGGACTTGTGAAGCTATAAGTTTTTTTCATTAAAAGTGGCTTAAGAACAAACAAAACATGAACTAAAACTAAATTACATTTTCTACATCATATTTCTCCTCAAAAATGTTTTCTACTGAGTGATCTATCTGACAGCTATAAGAATTAGCTTTTATGTACAAAATATATCTACAGTAACAGATTGCTTTTTGATTGGACAGAGCAGTAATCTCACTAGCTCTAAACTCTGTCTGAATGGCAAGAATCACTTATCTCCATTATACTGAAATAGTCTAGAGGCTGAAAATGCTGCAATCTTTTCAAATTAAATGCACTAACTTTACAATAAGGTAGATAAACCCCCACATAACAAAATAAATTGTTTCTGTGAAATAATGAAAAAAAAAGTAGACATGAAAACAATGCTATTTTCCTAACATTCATGTGCAGAATTTAATATCTGAAAAATCACTGTTCTAATTCGACCAAAACGTTATTATTTGTATGCAATTTTTTAGAAGGAATTAAGAAGAAGTAATACCATCTTTACACATCTGAAATGTAAACATGCAGGTTTTCTGATTGTGTATGTACCTGGGAGCCAC